>JAODAL010023131.1:0-63298 GCA_025379985.1 Phyllomedusa bahiana
TTAAAACTTTTTTAAAAAACTTTCATTTTAAACTTTGCTCAATGATTTTTTAAATTAAAAGATCTTTAAAAATAAGCACTTTCAATTATATGTTTATTACAAATGTCCTACTGATTTTGAGTTATCCCTGGTAGTAGGAGTGCATCAGCTTCTCAAATCACTATAGCCACCGACCTGTTGATTTTTATCTCACTGGCTGTCAGTGTTGGTGACTCATCAGCCTCTCAATACAGGTCAGAGCACAGAGCCCCTCCCACACAGTATGAGGGCACTTGTGATGCTTCTGTAGGGAAAGGAGGGGGAGGGCTCTGGCTTCTTTGTTTGTGTAGCTGTGCTGCCTGGATTAACCCTGTGTGTGCCTGCTCCCTCCTGCTCTCTACACAGATTGAGTAGAGCAGAGGTGAGGCTGATCTGTGGTCAGTACGATGTGATAGCAGTGAAGTGTGTTACTATAATCATGATGTGTCTGTGGAGCTTTGACTATACTAATAGAACAGATCAGGGGGGCATGTGAACAGTTCATATCCCTCCCTGCACTGCTATATTAGTGACACATTGTGATTATAGTACCACACTTCACAGCTGCCCTGTGTCTGTTCTGACAGGGTTTGTTTGTTGTTGCTTGAGATGTCCGTGGAGATTTGGATGCTAAGAAGGGGGTATAGGAACCTTTACATCCCCCCCCCCCTGCTCTGCTATTAGCATACACAGCTTCACAGACCTCTGGCTCCATAGCCACTCATAGATCAGCCCTCTCCCTGCTGTCTAATGACTCTGTGAGAGGAGCAGCAAGAGCTGATCCAGCAGTGAGCAGCAGATCTAGGCAGGCACACACAGGGTTAACCCTGGCAGCAAACCCCCTCGCCCCTCCCCCTGCTGTATAGAAGTTCTACTGCAGTCAAGAGGAGGAGGAGCTGTCTGTGTGCTGAGGGGAGGAGTGAAGGGGGAGGAGAAGAGGCAGACAAGAAGCATGCCCCTGAATTAAAAAAGCCTATGCTGCCAGACACACTGAAGTAGGCTGAAAGCCTGTAGTGAGACAACTCCTTTAATATTGCTTTGCTTAGGAGATAAAGAAGATTTTATTTACTGCTAGTGTGCACAAGTTTCCCTGGTTATGGATTACCTCTCTCTGCTCTAATTGCTTCAAGCAGCACTGTCCACCATGATGAGTCACTCTCTGCTTAGTCTTATCAGTAGCACGGGAGCTTGATTATTTAAGTTAATGACAAGTTTTAACCATTTAGAGCTCTGTAGACTTCTGCACTAATCTCCAGCAGTCATGTCAATCTAATAGGCTCAGCTGGGAATAGCAGAGCTGATATGCCAATCACTGCTACAGAACCAAACACAGTCTAACCAGGATGTGTACGTCTGGAGCAGCATATGGCTCGGTAAAAGAGCATGGTGAGAAAACCCTTTTAAGGAGTGCATAAAAGTCACAGAGCAACACTCTTAAGATAAAATATTGTACAATGGTCTCTCAACATACAATATAATTTGGTTCTGGGACAACCATTGTATGGTTGAAACCATTGTATACTGAAACCATAAGTCTATTGAAAAATTGATGATTGGTTCTGAGACCCCAAAATGTTGCCCAACATAATGCAAAGTAAAGAGTAAAGATAATTAAGTAAATAACCAATACAGATAAAGCATGCCCTTACGTATAACATATAAGTCAGAAAGAGCTGCTGGAAGCTCCTGGCACATGTAAAGAGCAGTACACAACATGTAGTACCATTTTATTGTGAAAATATTGTATCCTATGACCATTGTAACTTGAATAATAATACTAAATCATTGAAAGGGGGTTTGATTAGGGATTCAAAAAAAATCTTTGTGGGGTGAAATTGTAAAAATTCCCTTTGCAGGGTGTGGCATGGCAGGGGGGGGGGGATAGTATTTACAGAGTTCACCATATGATATAAATAACAAAAACTATTTAGCAGGTTAGTTATAATTCCAAATTTATTTAGTTTTCCCTATATTTTACTACTTTCTTTTGCATGTGCTTTTCATCACCATTTTCTGTGACCTATAATTTTATTTTATATTCCCAGAATTTTTTGGGTTCCAGCAGGCATTGGCTGAATTTGGAGCATACTCAGCTCTTGAGCCCTTTCCATAGATCCTTAATAAAACCATGGCATAATAATGCATCATGCCTTTTTAAGGTGTTAAAGTACTGTAATATTCATAGTTCAGGACCTGTAGGTGGAGTGCATGACACAGGGCCCTCTACTAGTAACAAAAGCGTGATATGAAACTCTTGGGCCGATTGCAAAACTAGTAATAGGGCCCTACACCTGCTATGTCATAAGGCACCAGGGCAAGCATGCAACTGCTACACCCATAACTAGATATAACACAGTGTAGTAGTTTAAATATTTTTCAAGAGTTTTTCCAATAGTAGCTGGAGGAAAAAAGGGGTTGTCTAAGTGATTTTTATAAACTAAATTATTGCTGCTGTGAGAAAATAAAAAAGCTATATTCACCTTCGTCCTCAGCTCCGTTCCAGCACTGCCTCTGTTTTGCCTCTTCCCCGGTCTTCTGCTCACTTTCACTGGCGCCAAAGCATTTGCCATGCATTACTGGCAGTGGCCTATTTCCTGTGTGAACAAAGTATAGGTTATGTCAAAACCAACATGCCCAATATTTCTATTTCCCCTTGACATCTGCTGTTGGAAGAGAGATGGTACACCGCCATACACATCAGATGGTTGTTCATTCCCTCTGAAATCGGTGGGTTTAGATGATTACCTAATGTGTATGGTCACCGATGATGAATTACACTGTGAACTATTGTAACTCACAGTTACATTAGTTTCATTACTGTTTTTACAGTCCCTAATGCTATGTAAGAGAAGCAACAATCTGTGAAACAAGAAGCAAGGTTTGTAGGTATTAGGTCTTTAGCCGCTTTTCCAACCAGAGCATGATCTACATAATGTTTGTAGGTTCTCCCCATATATGTAATATATAGTGATGCAAACACTTAATCTGTCAAACTGATCTGTACTGCTACTCATGATCTATTACCTATGAGGGCTCAGATGTAATGGCTTTGCACCTAAGGCTCTGTTCACATAACCGTTGTGGCTTCCATGCTTAACTAAGACATGACAGCATTAACAGACCAGTTTTGAAGTGCCTCACATTTCTGCAAGATTTCCATTTTTATAGCAAGAATAGCAATATTTGCTACCCTTTTTATGTAGTTAAAAAGCGACATAAACCTGACCACTAATGTGAATAGAGCCTTATTTATCATGTGAGAGGTTTGATAATACTCCTTAGACTATTCTTATTACATATGTTACATATAAAAATGTATGTTAGTTGGCATACAAAACGGCAAACCTGTGATCTACAGTATAACCTGTAAATGGTCACAAGCAGCATGTATACATGACTACATTATGTATCAATATGGTAGTTCTGCAGAGTCACCACGTCCAACCCTCCAGAGGTTTAGTAATTGGGTCTCAGGAGTTGAAAGTATTACTTTCGACCTTTCAGTCTCTGAATGTTCTGCTATTAATCTCTGATCAAACCTCTTTTCCTCCACAGTAAGGCTTTTATTGTTGCTTTTTGTAACACAGGTATTTCTTTTAGTTTGCATATTGCTATCTGCAGTACATATGACTACTTGGGTACGTTCACACGGCATATTTGCGGTATGTACCAAATTAATCCCTGCATATATGCTTAAAACATTGTTCAAGTACAGAACTCATTAAGTGCTGTGTAAAATCATTGTCATTGTTCAGACATATTTCTCGGTGCATACTGTACGCTCATAAAAAGAAGTGCACTGTCACTTCTTTCAGGTCTTATGTGGCACAAAATACAAATGTATATGGGGCAGAAATTGCTTTGGTGCTTTGAAAGTACCTGCTTGCAAGTATATACTTTCAAAGTGCAAACAAAAGGTGTTTGCGCGTGCAACAGTGCCCACCATAAAGATGCCATCTGAACATACCCTTCTGCTGATATGATCAGTAACAATGTCTGTACAGAACTGCGGAAAATGTTGCTGCTAAATAAGCAATGTAAAATTAAAAAAAATTTTAAAGCAAAAACAAAATACGTGTACTTTCTCCAGCAATTTTAGAATTTTACTGTTCGTTAGGGCTCATGTGCATGGGAGGGATCTTGGAGTGGACCTTGAATGGCCATGCACTCTGGAATTCCATGTTAGCAGTATGGTGCTGAATGACTAAAGTCATTCAGAGTTTTGTTAGACCTAGCAGCTCATCATAGACCAGGACCACAATGTGATTAGTGGGACCATAAAAGACATGGCATTGTTGCTTACTGGATTACATAACCAGGACTCATTGCATGGGACAATGGAGCTTCATTTGTCTTTCCTATTGGATATCTAGCTGTCTATGACAATGAGGCGCATGACCTGCTGTTGCTCAAATGACCATGTAGCTGCCTTTCTTACAAAAATGTAAAAACACATCACTGTGAATTAAGAGTCCTGACTGGTGGATGTCAAAGGACTTAATATTATTGTGATTTAACACTTAAGGGGCAGGCAAACTGGACACACTGTTTTTTTCTCGTCATAGCTTTTCAATATTTACATCAAAAAAGCTGTATAAGGCCTGATTTTATTTTTGCAGGTTGAGTTGTACTTAATGTAGGTGCCATTTTATGGTACATACACATTACCATTTGATTTTTGTAATAAATAAAAACCAGGAAAAAAAATGTAGTCCACTACGGATTTGGTGGAGTCAATGCAAATAAATCTGCAAATAAATGTGTGACAAAATCCACATCCTGGTAGAAAAACACAGGCTTTTATGGTTGGTTTTCTTTACATTTTTAGGTGAGTTATTTTTCTTCAGTGCTTTTTCACGCATTCTTTAGGGTATTCGTGGTGTGCAGTTTTATGCATTTTTAAAGGGGTATCCTCACCACATTGATTCACTTTAAAGGGGTTTTGCCACAAAGTAAAATTGATGTGAAAAGTTTGAAATTTAAATAATAAACATTTTCACCATTCATCATTATTAAAAATTCTGCACCGTTTTTGTTTTAGCTGCTCCTTTAGTAATCCATTGTTTACAGCTCATCTCCAGGGGATACGACCAGGGCTGTGAGCTCCTCCTAATGAGTGTTCAAACCCCGGGTGCTGTCATTCTACTCCTGTCCTCTGTACTCCTTAGTAATTAGTCAAACAGTGTAAATAAATTAAAAAAAAACTCAATGAGGTCTGTGCATTGATAAAGAGAAAAAAATCCACAGGTTTGGTTCCTGCAGGGATTTTAACCTAGGATCCTTGTGCCTGTAAGTAAAAGCTTTACCTCTCAGCTACTTACAATGCTTTACATAAATGGACCTTTCTTTGACTACAGAGAGGAAAGGCATGGTGATGTCATCCTGCTGGGTCAATGATATGCAATTCAAACAAATCACATACACACCCTTCTGAGCACACAGAGCTGAAGAGCTGGATGCAGGAGGTACGAAATTAGATTGTGGCAAAACCCCTTTAAATATGTATGCAAAGGTAAATAAAGACTATTACCAAATACATTGCTGTTCCAATTCTGCTTCATTTTAGAGTAAGAGCAGTTTTTACTGTATGTTCTGCTTGTTTACACTGGCTTCTCTAAGTCACCGACCATCTCTCTCTGCTCTGGTGGTCTGGTGATGTCACACCCTGTTGTGTCTTATCAGCAGCATGGGAGGTTGTCTCTGATCTTATTTTTCTACTAAGAAAAACTTTAATCATGAGATCAAATATACCACATCTGTCTTTTTGGCAATGAGGCAGAAGGGAAAAAAATAGAGGAAAAAGAGATACTGGCGCTATCCGGCTGATCAATAAATGATTTAATTTATGTTCTATATATACGCTCAGGCTCAATCGAGCAGTTTATTTTTTGATAATGCCAGTATCTCGTTTTCCTCTATTTTTTTGCCTTCCGCCTCACTGCCAAAAGACAGAAGTGGTATATGTGATTTATGCTCATCAAGGAACCTTTTGTACGGGATCCACGATAGAAGAGGCGAGATCGGCAACAACATTGAGCAATGACTGATATCTAGCAACGATTGATATTTGACTATGAACCATATTGTGAGTTGTACCACGTCTGTACAACTGTACAAGGTGAGAGACTCATCTATTATATATACTGTGATCATCCATATTGTATGTTATTTGCACCAGAAGTGCACTTTGGCGTTCTCTTCTTATTTTTCTCTCCACAGTACTTCTTGTCGTATTTAACCCTTAGAGTTACTGACCTGGGAGAAGCCTTGTACCATCCTGTCAAGTCTGTAGAGAACATTTAAAGGGGTTTTATCGTTTCATCATTTGGCAGTCATTGATACTGGCTGCTAAGGAGAGCTTATGAAATGGAGGGGCATGTTTCTCCTCCCAGCAGGGAGTATTTTCTCTGCAAACACACCCCAAAGTGTGCACGTGAGAATTCATTCTGTGTGAGCGGGTGGGGGAGGGGCGAGAGATTCTCAGCTGTCAGAGACTAAGGAATCATTGGAAGTGAAAAGCTAAGTGTAACTTAGTTGTGTATATATACATTTTTCGCACTCTCTACATACTTTGTAACTAGAATGGGCATTTGACATTCAGGATTCTGGGAGAGATGGGTGATTTTTTTTTCTCTCTCTCACACACAGTAATATACCCTGCAGATTATTACACCTCTGACCTCTACAGATCTGCAGAAGAAATGATACGCTTTATCTGTTTGTGTTTACATGGGACTGCACAAGATCTCTCTCTGCTGCAGGACCTCTGATCGCTGTCAGTGAACATCGCAAACCCCGCACGCATACGTCGAAACTACCACTGCTTGCTGTCAGTGAACAGTGCAGACCCCGCACGCATACGTCGAAACTAACACTGGTTGCTGTTAGTGAACAGTGCAAATATCTCTCTCTCTCTCGTATATGCGATTGCTGCCCCATCTCTTCTGTTTACTACCAATTTCCACTGAACGCCAACACACAGCTGATCCACATCACAGAGCATGCATGGGAATACGCGCTCCCGTGAATACGACCGGGGTCTGGACAGGATGGAAATTACCACAGCCGGCAGCCTATCACATGCAAGGAGGTGGAATCCAACCAGCACTGGGGAACAGTATTTACTGAAAACGAACATAAGGGATCCTGTGAAAAAATCCAATTGCAAAGTTGTTTGTTTTCACTGTCCCCTTATTCTGAACACCATTAATGTAATGAGAAAACCCCTTTAAGCGTAATTAGTTCAAAGTTAACAGTCACTCAGCAGCTAAGAGTGTGTCTTGGCAACATATAAGTTTTGTTTCTCACTAGAAGTTTTCTCACATGAGAAAACATTTATAACCAGACATCCTGCTTGAACAGTTTTCACAACCCCTCCATTAGTAATGACCCTGTAACAGGCACAGCTAGGAATGGGAGCTAGCAGAGCTGAAATTTCAGTCACTGCTGTAGACCCACCCACACCCTGCACTGGAAGTGTGAGCCTGAAGAGAGTGTTAAGGTCTTGTCCCCACAGCACAGGTTATTTTTCAGTTTTTGCAGATAGTTTGCGGGTTTACAAACAGTCTGAAAACCAACAAGCAACGCTCCCCTATAGACTTCACTAGAAAAGCCATGAGGCAGTCCCCACTGCACGGATTTTCCACTGGACGGTTTTTTACACCGCCGGCGCTCCGAAAAACTTAGAACATGTTCATTCTTCCACCCAGTTTTCGGGCGGAACATGAACATGTGGGTGCAAAGGGGACGGCTTTAATCCGCAAACCACGGACAAAAGCCGTCCTCCTGCGTGACAAAAAAAAGACTAAATACCGGTCGGAAAATCTGACCAGTACTTGGTCTTTGCCGTGTAAACGCAGCCTAAGGGCATGTCCACACAGCACGGGTTTCGGCCGGTTTTTTTAGGCGGTTTGTGGTTTTTCAGACCGCCTGAAAAAACCGGCCGAAAATGAGCACAATTGTGCTCTATGGAAAAACCCGTGCAGTAGTCACCACTGCAAGGGTTTTCCGCCCGACTGTTTTGTCGCCGGCGGACTGGCGGCAAAACATTGAACATGCACAATCTTCCGTCCGGTTTCCGGACGGAATCTGTGCTGTTCAATGGGAGGGAGGAGGGCTGTTCTCTGCTCATCACGGAGAAAAGCCGTACCCCCCGCGGCCGTGAGGACGGCCGCCACACAGGACAAATACCGGCCGGCAAACCAGCCGGTATTTGTCCTGTGCCGTGTGAACGGCCCCTAAGGCCATGTTCACACGGCTTAAAATGGGCCGTATTTCGGTCCTTAATTACGCGCCGGAGTGCGCCTATTACGGGCCGAAAACGGCCCATTCATTACGGTAATTCACAGTTCTCATAGGAACTATGGATTACGTCTCCTCCCCCCGCCCGGCGGATTCGCCGGGCGGGGAGATAATTCACCTGTCACTCATAGTGATAGTCTATGGGCCGGCGAAGTGCCGGCCCCCTGCTTACTCCCCCGCTCCCGCCCCGCCCCCGTCCACACGGCGTAATTGCGGGGCGAAATTACGTCCCGCAATTAAGCCGTGTGAACATAGCCTAAGAGTGAAAACAGTCAGTCGGGACAACCCCTTTAACAGATTTTTTTTGACATGTTGCACATTAAAATATGTACCAGATTATGCATCAGCAAAATACAGTAGTGAAGTAGTCAATCCTCATTAACTCTGCATTGTAAAATTACATACGCACAACATGCGATACATACCAAGAATTGACATACGCTTGTTTTTTTTTTACATGTTGTGTATCGCATCACATAACACAAAAAAAAGGAACCATGTACACTAATGGTGAGTATTCCTGAACAAAACAATGGGACACTATTGTTGTGTTTTCTTAATCTGTAATTTGACATTTAGGGCCACATGTATGAAATTTGGTGTTTAAACGCCAAATTTCATGCACATTATATTATCATAGAATGCGCCTGATCTATGAACCCGCTCTACAATAGGTCATAGATCAAGCACGTTCTAGCACTAACACGACATTTCTGGCTCAAGGTAAACCACTTTGAAAGTGGTTTACCTGTTCCATCAGTAATGCGCCTAGATTTGCCATATAAATCTATAGCTTTGTACAGTTCTATTGCGCCCTGCCTCTCGCATGCCCCCCGAAATAAGGCGCATTACAAAGTGCCGCAGGCTCTCTGTAATGCGCCTGATGACAGACTTCTGCCGCAGCCCCTACATACATGTCGCCCTTAAAGTGTGTAAAATGTGCATTTAATGCATCAAAATACATGTCAAATAACATTGTGTGAACCCAGCCTTACAATGAACATTGATCATTATAAATGATTATTGTACAGTCGGGAGATACCAAATATTTGTATAGGACATATCTTGAGACAAATTATATTTAGTGTAAAAAATGGCTCTATTTGCTATCTATTTCTATTTTTTAACAATATCTATGTTATGTATGGGTTTCTGGAGTGGGAATATATTCTTAGAACTGTATTCTCGGTGTTGGGAAGAGATATCCTTTATAAAAGCAGAGGAGTACAAAATGACAGTGCTGTAAATCAAAAATTAAGTGTGATATACTGTTGTCATAGATCACATGGGACGATTGTAGTCTCCTGTAAATGTTCCATCTCTCTCCCACAGAAGTGCTTTCCCTCCTCAATAAATGACAGCGCTGCCTGCCTGGAAACCAGTGTGATTCCTGCAAGCGATACTGTGCTGAGAACACAAGCTGAGAAACAAACAGTTATCAGTTGCTGACATCCTACTGTCAGTAAGCACTTTTAATGATGTCTGCCTGATGCTCGCATTTCTGATTTACTAACACATAGCCATTTCTACATTTTGTGGAAATGCCCTTTTGTGTTATATGGCAAAGCACATGATACAGTGGACTGGTGACAGTGTTATATATATATATATATGTGTAATCCAACAATACCTCTGCAATAAATAAGGCTGTGTTCACACCTTCGTCAGAAATTCTGTCATATCTGTTGGAAAAAAATAGCGCAGCATGCAGCATTATTTTTCACTTCAGAACCACAGACATCATTAGAAATAAATGAGGCTGTTGATGTAAATCCAGTGATGGATTCTGTACACCTTCATTACTGTTTTTCTGCTCCTATGAGCAGAAAAACAGAAAGATAGAAGGTAGTGAGATCAGAGCCTAATGTTCTATACACAGTCAAGTCACTTTATTATAACCACTAGCTAATATCCAGGGTAACCAACAGTACAGACAGCAGCTAGATGGGCTAGGAGTGCCTCAAGAAGGTCCTTGTAGGTTGTCACAAGTATCTGAAGCCATGCTCACTGCATCCCACAGCTGCAGGAGGGTGTGTGGGAAAGGATCCACAGCGCAAACATGACGATTGAGGTAGATCCACTGATGCTTAATTGGGCTTATGTCTGGAGAATTATGGGGTCAGGGTATTACCTGGAAGCCTTGGTCATGTTCTTCAGTGTCAGACATTTCTAGCCATTGTGTCGCACTGTCTTGTTGAAAGATCCCATGTGCCCCAGGAAAGAAAATCAGCATTTACGGTTGTATGTGATCTACAAGAATGAATTCATGAATTCAATGATCCATATTGGTTGGGAGTGCCTTCCACATGGATGAATGGGTCCAGAGAATGCCACGAAAACATTCCCCAGACCATAATGCTGCCACCACCAGTTTGAGCTCTTCCAGCAATGGTTGCACTGTTTGTTCGCTAATATTTCTTACCTGACATGCCAATGTCCATCCTTTTGATGAAGCAGGAAACATGAGTCATAGCGAAGGAAACCTTTTGCCAATCAGTGCAGATTCAATTTCAATAATGGCTTAAAGAATTGTGGCCTTTTTTGCTGATCCAACTTCAAAGCAGAGGGCTGGTCACTGCACCTCAGCTGACGGAGTCCCATATGTAGTAGGTTTCGCTGAACTGTTGTTTAGTAGTCCCCTGGTTCATTTTGGCAGTGAGCTGTTACACTGTAACATGTCTGTCCACCATTGCGCATCTTCGGAGCTGACGTCCACCTCTCACATCAATAGCACGTGGTGCTCTGCAGTTTCCACACGCTGCTTATTCACAACGGTGCCCTTTATCCACTCACAATACACTTTCACCAAAGTAACCCATGATCAGTTCACAAATTGCACAGTTTCAGAAATACTGCCACTGTCTTGAAAGCCAATAATCACCTCTTATGCAACTGTATGCAGACAACCTATCTCACTGTTTATATACCCTCCAAGCCAGCTCACAACATGTGGCTTTATGAGCTACGCGCTGTTGACGTCAAAAGTAGAATGTGGTCATAATAATGTAACTCAGTTGTGTACTTTATTTTATGTTAACATGTGTGTGGAAAGTAGGAAAACATGTGTGTGTAGTCATATACTCGATTACCAATAATAAGCCCAATTGAGAGGAAACATTTTATATAACCTTACAAAAATCTGTTTCACTTCCCATATCAGAATGAGTACATGACACAGACAGAGCGCTTTTACAGGACTATGATAAAAATAGCATGTGATTAGTATGAAAAATTAAACATGGGATCTAATCTGCTTGCAAAGCAATTGCCAGATGATAAATTGCTTTATCCTTTGCAAATGATAGGACAGAAGCAGGTTTCTTACCAGTGAGGAGGAACTAGCGCTGTCCAGATGCAAGTAAATAAATGAGCAAGCAAGGGCTATGGAACAAATCGAAAAGCTGAGATTTTCTATTATACCAATTAGGTAACAGTACCCTGAGTTTTGCTCAAAAATCCACCTAGTGTGAAAGTGAGAAAACCAATATATTATCTCCTAATTGAGTATCTCCAGTATTCCTAATAATGTAAAACATGCAGTACATTATTTGTTTTTTAAGAGTACAGAAGAGTTTCCTGTTATGCCTGATATGAATCTTCCTCATCATTGTGATACAGAAGCTCTGCTGGATCTCTAGATATCATATCAGTACTGTATCATACACACTTCAGCTGCTGGAGAACCTCTTCTACAAAACAAGAGATAACTGCAATGCAGTCAGTGGATGGCACAGAAGTCAATCAACAACGTTTTACTGTAAGGAATAGATAGGTAGAAGGAGATTTATGAAGTGATTTATGTCAGTATTCTGACATAATACCCTGTTTCCCTGAAAATAAGACCTAGTGCAATTTTTTTTCAAGCTTAGAAATATAAGGCCACCCCTGAAAATAAGACCTAGCACAGTCATTGCTGCAGCTCCCCTATGCCATACATTAGAAGATAATTTAGAAAGGTCTTACCTTGTGTGGGAGGCTACCTGGACAAGAGGTGCTCATTTAAAGGAGTTGTCTCCCCACAGGGTTTCAAAGAATGCATGAAAGAAATTCTCTGTCACTTCCTGGTTCAGACTAATTTGCATAAGCTCCATGCTTGTACAGCATAAGCTCCGTGCTTTCAGATGCAAATTTTAGATTAGATTAGCTTCTCCTACTACAGGCAGGACTTCTTATCTGATCCCCAAAACAAAAAGCCCTAATTACAGAGCTGTTTACTTGAGATAAATCAAGCTTTTTACTGTCTGGCAGCACAGGACACTGACTGACACTGCCAACCTGTGTGATGACTCACTCTCTGTTATCTCATTGAACAAACAGCCCGGGGAGATTTGTTTACAGGTCAGTTACTGAGGGAACTGAAATAGCCATGGAGGTAATAAATTCACTTGTATCTCTTTAGGGAAAACAGAGGAACAATGCAATATATTTGGAAAATGTCTTTATTTTGTGTTCCCTACAATTCGAAAGCTATTCTTTGTAGCGAGACAACCCCTTTAAAGAAAGTGCTATTGCTAGACACAAGAGATTGGGGCAAATAATTCTAAAAGAAATGGAGTCACAAGAAATTCACCATGAAATTCAGGGTTTGGAGAGTTATGATGATGTTCAGGAGATGATGACATGACAGTCTTTGAATAAGTGTTTATATACCATAGCCGAGTAGAAATCCCGGTGATATGGCTTACTAATAAGCCAATACCAGAGAACAGGTCCTATATAGCGCAGAACTCCAAGGTTTATATAGAAAAAGGTAAAAAATACCCAATTTTATTGCAGAAGTTACGTGTTGTATGCATATCGCACTTCCTCAGACTTCCTGAATAAATGTCGCTTTTTGTTCATAAATACCGGGATCGATAAATGTACCATAGATTGTTGTACATGGAAATAGTCACAAGAAATTCTTGATGGAATTCAGAGTTTAGCTGTTTCTGCTGATGTTTGTCATGACAGGACAACAGTATATTAATAAATGTTGATTTTTTGTTCAACAATAAACATGAATCTTTGTTCATGTAAAAATGATATATCCCCTGAAAATAAGACCTAGCACCTCTTTGGGAGCAAAAATTAATATAAAACACAGTCTTATTTTCAGGGAAACATGGTAAAAAGTGGCAATTTTCTGTGCAACTTTTAAAGAGGGTATTGTCACCATACTGTTTCACAGAGCCGCTCTTTACAGCCAGCTTCCGGCTGACACTTGTTGCTCAAGCTCAGGGTGGTTCTACAGTAGTGATTGGCATATGAGGGGTCTAAACAGTAGGGCATAAAGCTACAGAGCTCTAAAGGGTTAAAGTTTGTCAGAAACCAACAGATAAGCTTAAGTGCTGTTAACAAGACACAGCAGGGAGGGACATTACCATCCCAGCCAGGGCTTCTAGAGCAGAGAGAGGGAAGCTTGTGCACACACTCAGGAGATAAGACCTCCCCTGGCTCTGAAAGGAGGCAAATTCAGAATAGCAATAGACTTGAATTATCTTTGCCTACATGCTTAAAGCTAATCAATATGGTGAGAATAGCCCTTAAAGCTATATGATATCGAGCTTCACCCTTTCTAAAAAATCCTAACATTTACATCAGAAAGTGGCGTAAATTATGCCAGAAATCCATTCCAGATCCCAGGCGGAATAAATTTGTTAGTCAGATACACGGACACTAAAAGATGTGCCAAATGTATAAAGCCTTAAATATTTTCAAGCATATTACTAATGCGCTCCTGTGCACTTTCATGTATGACAGTTTTAAAACATTTTCCCCATATAGTCTATGTAATGCCAATCTCTGCCTAAACTCTTCAGGTTCTGACCACAGAAAGTGATGTGTTTACAATTATTTGTAGACACAATGGAAAATGTTCATTGATGGGTACGACTTACATGAGGAAGAATATCATCAAAATGGGGAACTCCCTAGCCCACCCTGATAGAAGCAGCAAAGTTCCCATTATGGTGTCTTAAGCATTGACTCCCTTCACTCCTGGCATGTCTTTTGGATGCCGGAGGAAGGTTATTCGTCCAGTTTATTTAGTCTAAGTCTGTGCTGATGAGGTCTCCCTCTATTTCTAGAGGCTCCTGGATGTGAAGTATGCCTGGAATGCCACCCAGTGATCTCTACAACAGGTGTATGCAATGTATTATTTTTATTTATATAGCGCTGACATATGCCACAGCACTGTACAGAGATTGTTATCACTCACATTGGTGCTATTTCCAGCATTTTATTGATGTTATAATGATCTTATTGTATGCAAACTTTTCCATATACCAGGTCACTTCAATAAAAGTGCTGCTAGTGTCGGGTCTACTACACATGTCCATGAGGACATTATATATACATTACACTAGCCCATACTGCATTAGAGATTGTATTTATAGACTGCAAACCTATGAAGAAACAGCACAACATGCAGCATGTGTCCTGCATGCGGCCTGTCAACGCATTTCTCGTGGTCCACAATGGCCCACAACTATGTAAGACTGCTCCCCAAAAAATGAGTGGCACCATTCAATTTTAGAGCGTTCCTGGGTAGTTCAGGCATGTTCCATGTCAGTGTGGGGGCAACCCCGGGAAAGTCAGAGGGTGATCCTGGGCGGACCGGCCAGTTAGTCCTGCAATGTTGTGTAGGTCTTTCATAAGATAATAAATGTCTGCTCCTCCACAGCATAAGAAGCAACACTGGGGTACATTTACTATTGTGGTTGCAAGGAAATGTGTTTTAAATGCACCGAAATTTGGTGTATTTGGTCACATTTAGCAATAATGTTTTATATAGTGTGATTCTGTTGGAAAAAAAAAAAAAACTGACCATTCTGTTGTAATTCCTGTTAGGACAAAGCAATCTGGGCCCCAAAAAATCAGCTGCATACTTTGAGGTCTGTATAATTGATTACATGCAATGCTGGAAGTGATAATAGTTTTCAGCCAGACACATTTTGAGGCAGCAGTTCATATCAAATTAATTTCATGTTGGATGTTTTCCTTCAAATATTCGACAGTGGGAAACTTTTTTCCATGCTTTATTGTGAGGATACCCTAAAGGAAGAAGTCTGGTGGTGTCAGAATCGATGACTGTGGTGGCCAAGGCCCCTTTGAACTTATCCAGTTCCCGTTCTGCCATGCTCCTTGCTGATGTGTGACACAAATAGATGACTTAATAGGTCTGCACCATGAAGACGTACTGCTCAATACTGTACACCACCATTCTGATCGAGAGATTGAGCAGTTGAAAGGGTACGGTGGAAATGCAGCTGGAAGATGTAAAAGTAGGTTAAATGTTGCAATGGCTGTCCAGCGCCCATCTCATTGCTCTACATGGGGGAGTGGCTGCCTCCATTTTGGTTGTGCATTCTATCCATCCATACAGAACAGAGTGTGGCTGAGAACTCTTTCCCCTAAAAGTATGGACTATTTAAAAATAGTAGAAATGGATTTTGAAATAGTTACTATATTCATTGTCTGGATCTTTGTTTGTGTCCACATCATCGTGCACCTGCACCATTTTTTTTTCAAATTGTTTTGGATGTGCTGATCATTTTTAGTTTTTTACCTCATCACTCCAGTGCAGAGGCATCCCATTCATATACAGTATTGGGGAGCGTAACATATCCAGTTCGTACTGTAACGGTCCAGCGGGGTCACTTGGGATTGACACAGTGGACGCTGTGGATCCTTTGGGCCACCGCAAGAGAAGATGGTATAGTAGACCACGCCAGGGAGTGGAGTCTAAAGGGCCTCCAGTCTTCACCAAAGCCCACCGCAAGGCCAAGGGGCTTAGCTGTGGAGAACCCCCAGGTCACTACCCCTGACATGGCTCGATGTAAGTACAGGCAGAGGTGACAAATCACAGCAAGTATAGCCTTAGACAGGTAGCAGAGTCCCAGACAGTTAATAGATGGGTAGATGGGTACAATGGCAGGTATCAGTAGTAAAAATGTAGATAACAGGCTGTTGCAGCGGCAGGAAACAGCAGTAGAAATACGCAGGTAACTTAGGGGTTAACACAGGTACAGCAACAGCACAGCAGGCAGAGGTCAGGATGGCTGAAGTAAAACAATAAACTGACCCTGGAGCGGAGGCAGGAAGTTCTTTAAATCACCGGAGGTCACAGGTCATTGGACAGGTTAGTTCAACCTCGCGGCGGATGCCACCGACACAACAGTAGGTATCAGGGACACAGCGGAGGCACGGGCACATCCGCGGTCCAAGGCAGGAACTACAGTGTGAACCATGACAGGGAGCACATTGCATGTCAAGTTCAGATTCCTTGGTCCTAGAGAAAGTTATTACAGAATACAGGTGCATGTTAATAAATTAGAATATCATTGAAAAGTTAATTTATGCCTGAAAGTCAAGTCAAATAGAGAAACCCATATATTGCATAGGCTCATTACACACAGAGCAATATATTTCAAGTGTTTATTTTACTGTGGATGATTATGCTTTACAGCTAAACCCAAATTCAACATATCAGAAAATCAGAACAGTGTATAAGGCCAATCGAAAAAATTATTGTAATCCAGAAATTTTGGCCTCCTGAAAGGTTGGTACAGTATATGCACTTAATCTTTGGTTATGGCTCCTTTTGCATGAACGACTGCATTAGTGCGGCGTGGCATGGGGGCGATCAGTCTGTGACACGGCTGAGGTGTAATGGACGAACAGGTTGCCTTGATAGCACCTTCAAATTCAGCTGCGTTATTAGGTCTGGTGTCTCTCATCTTCCTCTTTACAGTACCTCATAGACTCTCTATAGAGTTTAGGACAGGCCAGTTTTCTGGTCAATCAAGTGCATTGATACTGTGGTTAGTAAACCAGATATTGGTACTTTTGGCAGTGTGAGCAGGTGCCAAGTTCTGCTGGAAAATGAAATCAGCATCTCCATAAAGCTTTGCAGCAGAGGGAAGCATGAAGCGCTTTAATATTTCCTGGTAGACGCTTGCACTGACCTTGGACTTGATAGATCACAGTGGACCTACACCAGCTTATGACATGGCTTATCTATCCATCTTTGTGTGGTGAAACTTTTCACTGGTCCTCAAGCTGCTTGGTTTGTGGCCTCTGCAATCGTCGTAAAGAATATGTGACCTTGATTTCCAAATTAAAAATTTAATTTCATCAGAGAACAGGACTTTGGAGAATGAGCAGCCGTCCATTCCTTTTTCTTCTTAGTCTAAGTAAGACACTTCTAACGATGTCTCTGGATCATGAGTTGGTTGACACAAGCAATGCGACAGTTGTAGCCCATGTCCCAGATATGTCTGGTTGTGGTGAAAGCACTGACTCCAGCCACAGTCCACTTCTTTTGAATCTCCCAAATTTTTGAATGGTCTTTTCTTGAAAATCCTTTAAAGGCTGTAGTCATCCCTGTTGCTTGTGCACCTTTTTCTACCACACTTTTTCCTTCCACATAACTTTGATACAGCACTCTGTGAACAACCAGTTATTTAAGCAATGACATTTTGCGATTTTCCCTCCTCGTGGAGGGTATCAATGACAGTCTTCTGGACAACTGTCAAGTCAGCAGTCTTCCCCATGATTGTGAAGTCTACTGAACCAAAATGAGGGGCCATTGGAAGACTTTGCATGTGATGCCCTTATCATTTTGGGTCTAGCTCTAAGCCATAATTATCCCCAACAAACGAAATAAACACTTCATATATTTTGCTCTGTCTGTTATGAGTCTATACAATATATGGGTTTCTCTATATGACTTGAATTACGAATAAAAATGAACTTCTTGATGATATTCTGTATTTGAGGCCTCTTCCCAGTCAATGTTCCTGAAGTTATTTAGACCAGTATCTTGGTGTTATCCAAAAACGTGTGCCTTTTGATCTGTTTTCAGCTGAGCTTGACACACTTTTAAAGAAAGGGTGGAGCTTTTGGTAAAATGGGTGTGGCCTTACTGAGTCTGACACAATTTATGACAGAATTTATGCCAGAAAGTGGTGTAAATTAAGCCAGAAACTTACTCCAGGTCCTAGATGGTGATGATTTTTTAATTGAACAGTTGAATATGCACCAAATGCAACCTTAATACAACTGGTGCATCTTACTTAAGACAGGCATATTTCACAGTAGTTTTATTAAATATGCCCCTTAGACAGTGTAAACTACATTTGAAAGGGCTCATGGGAAATGATCTAGGACTCTTGTAGCACCACCTGTTGGATGTAGTGCTCCTCAAGTCACATGTGACTCATTGAGCCTTGCAGTGTGAAAGGGATTAATTCCATGCCACTTAATTCATCTGCAGTCAGCTGTTTTGGGGTGTTTGCCCCTCATCAGTGCAGAGTAGAACACTGTTTGGCTAGGAGAAAGGCTCCAGGGTAGTTCAAAAAGGATAATAATCCTCATTGGGCCAGGATTCATACATGTTGCCCTTAGGGTGTGTTCGCCAGATAAGAGACCTTTTTCAAGAGGATTTTGAAGAGGAAATTTAGTCTTCAAATTGATGATGATGAAGGAGATAAAGTATATGAAGCTGACCCCTGCAGTGTATTCTCTGCACAACCCAAGCATGGATTAAAGATGAAGACCTTTCCCCTCCTCTAGCAATGAGACATTCCATCCAACTCGATGGATAGATAGATAATCGATGGATATTAGGAAATTTCTATGCAGCAGAAGCATCTCTATAATAAGTGTACAACCTGCCCTTATCTGGCTCTTGTGAGACTACGACTCCCAGTATTTTCTGACATACTGGGAGTTGTAATGTGAAGAGTCGCAGATTTGCATGAAATGAGCATGGGCTTACTTGTCCTGCCTGTCCAGAGCAGAGTTGGCAGGGTACGGTCCCCGTTGCTGGCTTGATTGATGGTGCTGTCCCCTATATGTTTATCCACATGGGAGTAGAGGATCTTGGTGGAATTGTTCTGAAAGGACTTGTGGACATGAATGAACTTTTTGATGATATTCTGTATTTGAGGCCTGGAAGCACAAGGAGCAGCACTAGAGTCCCGAGATGATCATGGTGGTGACTGGGGAAGGCAGCAGCCAGATTGCTTGCCCTGCTTGTCGGGAGTGTAAATTTCTCTGCTGGGGCTGAGCCTTTACTTTCTGCAGGGCTGGAGAATGGGAGAGATCCCAAGAAGATTTCATCACACAAGGGTAAAAGTCACAGGCAGCACAAGCCCCATAGTGTACACAACTCTGGCATCTCACAGATGAATAACTTTAGTGCACTGTAGTCTTCACAGGACACGTCACCAAACAAGCTCCACACTTTTGTGTCAGATGTTTACGTGGCGACAACCCGAACCCCTATTGTTTGACCATGCACTTAAATTTACACGAGTAAAGTTATCTCAAAATACTCGGCACGAATACACTTATAAAATCATATAAATGACGCCGCAGACTTAACATTGAAATCAATGAGATGTGTTTATAACATTGAAGCTAATTTTGGGGCATATTTCAGTGTAAAATACGCACCAAAATAAGAGTGAACATAGTGTAGGGCTCGTCTACACGGAAAATTTCTACAGTCGGTCTTTGACCCGGGCCTGGTATATGAAAACCTTTAACAGCCGACTGTAAAACCTTCCCCATAGACCTTAATAGAAAATCCAAGTTGTAGTCTACACAGCTCGGATTTTCTGGAGGTAGAATTTTAAAACCCCCGTTTTTTTAAAAAAAAACTTGGTACATGTTCAATAATCCGCCATATTTCACTTGAAAAACGGTGGAAAAACTACTATTGAAGGCAATGAGGAGGCTGAAAAGCAACCAGAAAACTTTATTTACAGTATCTCACAAAAGTGAGTACACCCCTCACATTTTTGTTAATATTGTATTATATATTTTCATGTGATAATACTGAAGATATGACAGTTTGATATAATGTCAGTGTACAGCTTGTATAACAATGTGTATAACAGGACACAATTTGGTGTGTCCTCAAAATAACACAACACACAGTCATCAATGTCTAAACCGCTGGAAACAAAAGTGAGTACATCCCTAAGTGAAAATGGACAAATTGTACCCAGTTTGCTATTTTCCCTCCACGGTGTCATATGACTCATTAGTGTTATAGTCTCAAGTGTGAATGGGGAGTAGGTGTTAAATATGGTTTTATCGTCCTCACACTCTCTCATACTGGTCATTGGAAGTTCAACATGGCAAAGAACTGTCTGAGGATCTGAATAAAAGAATTGTTTCTCTACATAAAGATGGCCCAGGCTATAAATAGATTGCCAACACTCTGAAACTAGCTGCAGCACGATGGCCAAAACCATACAGCGGTTTAACAAGACAGGTTTCACTCAGTCATGGTCGACCAAAGAAGTTGAGTGCATGTGCTCAGTTTGTAAAAGGTTGGGATCATGCTCTGCTTCAGTATATCACAGTACATTTTGGCATTCATGGTGGTAGTTCCCTACCGCTGGCATAATTCATGCAGCCCCAAACCATGACACTCCCACCACCATGCTTGACTGTAGGCACAACACACTTTTCTTTGTACTCCTCAACTGGTTACAGCCACACATGATTGACATCATCTGAACAAAATAAGTTTATCTTGGTCTCATCAGACCACAGGACATGGTCCCATTAATCTATGTCCTTAGTCTGCTTGTCTACAGCAAACTGTTGGTTTTCTTGTGCCTCAGCTTTAGACGAGGCTTCCTTCTGGGACGACAGCCATGCAGATTAATTTAATGCAGTGTGTGGTGAATGGTCTGAGCACTGACAGGCTGACCGCCCAACCTTCAACCTCTGCAGCAATGCTGGCACCACTTATATGTCTATTTCGAAAAGACACTCTCTGGATATGACACTGTGCACGGGCACTCAACTTTGGTCGACCAAGGTGAGGCTGAGTGGAACCTGTCTTGTTAAACCCCTGTATGGTCTTGACCATCATGCTGCAGCTCAGTTTCAAGGTGTTGGCAATCTCCTTATAGCCTGGGCCATCTTTATGTAGAGCAACACATTTTTTTTTCAGATCCTCAGACAGTTCTTTGCCATGCTGAACTTCCAGTGACCTCTATGAGAGAGTGTGAGAATGATAACACAAAATTTAACATACCTGCTTCCCAATCACACCTGAGATCACACCTCATTATAATACTAATGAGTCATATGACACAGTGGAGGGAAAATGGAAAATTGGGCATAATGTTTCAATTTTCACTTAGGGGTGTACTCACTTTTGTTGCCAGCAGTTAAGACATTGATGTCTGTGTGTTGAGTTATTTTGAGACCACAGCCGGTTGGGGGGAGCTACCGGTCATTGAGGGAACCATGAATGCCAACATGTACTGTGACATACTGAAGCAGAGCATGATCCCCTCCCTTCAGAAACTGGGCCGCAAAGCAGTATTCCAACATGATAACAACTCCAAACACACCTCCAAGCCGACCACCTCCTTGCTAAAGAATATGAGGGTAAAGGTGCTGGACTGGCCAAGCATGTCTCCAGACCTAAATCCTATTAAACATCTGTGGGGAATCCTCAAACGGAAGGTGAAGAAGCGCAAGGTCTCTAACATCCACCAGCTCCGTGTTGTTGTCATGGAGTAGTGGAAGAGGATTGTGAAGGAACCTGTGAAGCTCTAGTGAACTCCATGCCCAAGAGAGTTAAGTCAGTGCTGGAAAAAAATGGTGGCCACACAAAATATTGACACTCCGGGCACAATTTGTCCAGCGTCACCCAGCGATGTGCTCTCTCTTGTGGTCAGCAGTTTAGACCCGGATGGCTGCATGCTGATTTATTTTGAGGATGCACCAAATTTACACTGTTATACAAGTTTTACACTGACTACTTTACATTATATCAAAGTGTCACATCTTCAGTGTTATCCCATGAAAAGGCATAACACAATATTTACAAAAAAATTGAGGGGTGTACTCACATTTGTGAGATACTGTATCTATCCATATCAATAGATATATCGAAAGATATAGGGTTACATGTCAGACAAGAGTCACCGCCACGCTAGTTTTAATGAACCTGTCAAAAATTTGACATCTGGTATACCTTGCATAGTATGATTGATGCGCCCAATCGAGGGTCATTGCATAATTTAGGCACATCATTGCTATCATATTTGATGCACCTACTTTGGGCGCATTCAAATGTGTCATGCTTGGCGTATAATGCACCTAGTTTTGGTATACTACAGTTTGGTGTACTCCAAAACAATGGCGCATTCGTATTGGGACATGTCGCCCATAGAGTTTAATATTTCTATTGATATATCTATCAGTAGATATAAATGTATATCTAGAAATATATACAGCTATAGATTGAACTATCTTTATCTATCTATATAGATATACCTATCTCCCTCTCTCTATGTATATAGAGCTAACTATTCTGTGTAGATAGATTTGTACACTGACAATAAAAACATTGAAAAAAAATCCGAAAACTGCGTCAAAATCCGTGACAAAAAACGAAAACCGAGTTAAAAAAAAACCTTGGATTTGTGTACAATACTATCCAAATCGTCCAAAATACTACTCAACACTCGTCAGACAATGCGGTTTTAGGATTCAGAATTTGCAGAGTATTTTGTCTTTTTTCGTGTGGATGCAGCCTTTGGTTATGTTCACACGGCTTATTTTGGGACATATTTCAGCCTGTAATTTGTGCCGTACTGCATGAATTACGGGGTGAAATACGTCTCAGTCATTACAGTAATCCACAGTTCTTTATAGAGAACTATGGAGTACAGCTCCTCTCCCTGCTCGCACAATACAGCGAGCGGGGAGAGAAGTGACATGTCAATTATTCACGGCGTATACGCGGCGAGAATAACGAATGTCTTTGTCTAGAATGTCTGTCTAGTTTAATAGTGTCTAAGGCTATGTTCACACAGCTTAATTTCGGGACGTATTTCGTCCCGCAATTATGCCGTGTGTAAAGGGGCAGGGCGGGGCAGTCTACACTGAGCTTCTTTTTTCTGCTCGTTTTTTTAACTGATCGTCTTTTGAAACATGTCCAGAAAAATGCCAGAACAGGGCAGGAAATATTCTATTGGAGTCTATGTGAAGCAAAGGACATTTTTTAGCGCGTTTTTGCAGCGTCTTTTTGCCAAAGGTTTTTCAATGAAAACCCACCCAGGAGATTAAAGTGTCCGATGTGTCCTCGTTCACACCATTCATAATACCGTTCTTGCTTTTGTTGTTAACAGATTTTTACGAATTTTGGCGCAAAAATTCGGATTTTGATGGATTTTGGCACTAATAAACTTATCTCCCTTTTGTCGCTAAAAATCCATTTTTTAAAGGATTTTGCTGCTGAAATCCGTTTTTTTAACGGATTTTGGCGTTAATAAAGTTATCTCACTTTTGCCGCAAAGATCTGTTTTTTTTTTTATTTTGGCGCTAAAAACGAGAAAATTTATTAGCGCCAAAATCCATAAAATAAAAACGGATTTAGTGCCAAAATCCATAAAAAAAGGATTTTCAGCAGCAAAAGTGAGATAACTTGATTGGTGCCAAAATCTGTAAAAAAAACTGATTTTAGCACCAAGATCCGTGAAAACGGATTTCAGCGTCAAAATCCGTAAGAAAACGGATTTTAGCACCAAAATCCCCCAAAAAAGATTTTTAGCGACAAAAGCGAGATAACTTTATTAGCACCAAAGTCCATAAAAGACAGATTTTAACGGCAAAATCCGTAAAAAAAAGGATTTTTAGCAGCAAAAGCGAAATAACTTTATTAGCGCCACAATCTGTAAACAACTACAAGATCACAATAATGTGCTTTAAATTCCCTTTTGTAGGGCTGATTTATGCCAATGGCTTGATTTATGCATACATTAAAAACCAGACTTGAAGACAAGCAAAAAACGCGCATAAAAAACGCAAAACACGGCAAAAAAACAGCCGTTTCTTCAGCAGCTTTTGACAGGGACAAAAAACTCAGTTTTATGAACATTTTTATGATTTGGTTTTCAGGTCGTTTTTTGTCCACTGCAGCTTACACATAACCTAAGGGCTTGTCCCCAAGCACAGGTTTTCAGTCTGTTTTACAGACGGTTTTCGAAATTTGAAAGTCATCTGTAAACCGACTGTCAACCCTTTAGATTGATTTTAATAGAAAATCTGTGCAGCAGTCCACACTTCACGGATTTTCTGTCGGATGGTTTTTTACACTGCCGACGTTCCTAAAAGCTTAGAATATGTTCATTCTTCCACCCGGTTTTCAGGTGTTTCAGGCAGAACATGAACATGTGAATGTGAAGAGCTTGAATCCGCAAATCGCAGACAAAAGTCGCCCCCTACCTGCCAAATAAAGACCAAATACTGGTATGGCCATGTAGACACACCCTAAAGGTATGTTCACACGGCATAATTTCGGTGCGCATTTAGCAACGTATTTGCGCTCTAATACGGGCGAGATGCGTGCCGAAATTACGGTAATCCCTAGTTCTCACATAGAACTATGGATTCAACCCTCCTCTCCCTGCTCGTACAATACGATCATATTGTACGTGCGGGGAGATAAGTGACATGTCAATTACTTGCAGCGAATACGCGCCGTGAATAATGCTGCCGGCCCCCCTGCACCGCGGGAGTACGCTCTGATTAGCGCGACTCCCAAATCACCCGGTGTAATTGCGGCCGTACTGTACGTGCCACAATTACGCCATGTGAACTTAGCCTAGGGGTTTTTTTCCACAGCGGAAAATTTGAAGTGAAATTTGGGGGGCCCGTTTTACACGGCTTATTTGCCGACGGATTGGGCCCCTTTCCGCGCGGATTTGCGCTTCAATAAAGGCGCCAATCCGCGAGTCTTACGGGAATCCACGCCTCATAGAAACAGTGATTCCGTCGATCCCCCCCTCGGCAAATCCCCGCGGGGGAGAAAATGACTGCACATTTTACGGCGCGGACGCGCCTAAACAATGCATTGTCTATGGGCCGGGGCGGTCCCCCCCCCCGCCCCGGGCCCGCGCCCGCCCCGTATTCACGGCGGATTTGTGAGCTCAATACGGCGCACAAATCCGCCGTGAATAAGCCGTGTGAACACGGCCTTACGCTTCCAAATGAGCTTTAAACTATGTTCGAGCAGAGGTGTATTGCAAGTGTATTTTTAGTGAGTGTCTAGTGTATTGTGCAGGGCTAACGTACTGAAAATACGCTCTGATCTAACTTAGGCATAAATGCCTTTAAGAATTGACAAGGGCTTATACTAACGCAGGTGAAATCGTCCCAAAATCCACGTGGTGTGGACGATGGCTCCTATTTTACATTTGAATCAATGAGAGAACATTGTTTAAATCGGATTTTGCCGCATATTTTGCCTCATAAACAGGTGTAATTGTCTGCTGTGTGAACAAGCCCTAAAGGTGCGCCAACTTTCTCCCACTGTGGTAACTTTGGCGCACTTCATAAATGTCCCCACGGGAGTGAAGGGGGACCCTGGTTACCCTCCGCTCTGTTTTCGGGGTTCATGTCCCTCTCCCTCCAACTAAACAAGGAGGGCCTTTTTTAACAGAGAGGGAGCTAAACACTGGACGCTACCATTCTATGGAGGGGTGTCCACGTAGCATGCACTGCTCCTTACAGAGCTGGTAGTGGATAAATAGTGTTTCCCGGTGCCAGCCTTTTAGCTCGTGTCTACTACATGCAGACAAAGGGATGGGGGGAAAGCACAGTTTGGGGGGAAGGGGGATTTCTCCAGGTTCCCCCCGCTCCCCCCCCCACTGTGGACGCAGTTTAACGCCCACAAGGGGGGCCCCGGGGCAGCAGAAAGGAAGGGGAGAAAGGGGGGCTGGTGGGGAGGGGCGGGTTTTGGGGGAAGTTCTGCCGAGCGCCCAGGGGCCAGGAATTCCAAAAACCCGGGACGGCAGGAAAGGCACGGGTTAAAACCGCAGGGGAAGACCAGCGGGGAGGGAGTAGTGAGGAAAGTGTGGGCCGGGGCGGGAGAAGTTGTGTGGAGACTTGTGGAGGGCTCTGGAGTTCGCAGCACATCGCGGTGCCCGCTCCGGGTCTTGCACAACAGTTCTCTTCCCGGCTGGGGAGTGGTGGGGGGGAATTGGGCCCAATGCCCCTGGGGGGGAAGGGCTCCTCACCCGGAAGATGTCAAGGGCGGGAGGATGTCCCCCCAAAAGGGCCTGAATTAACCCCATGACTGGGAAGGGAGCAGGGAGCCAGGTTTTGAGGGGAGAGAAAAGGCGCTTCTGTCTCCCGCCCTTTTCAAAACCTCCCCGGGGTTAATTGGGGAATTTTCTGGAGACTTTCAAGGTTGGCGCTGTGGACGGAGCTTCGTTGCCACCAGATTTTCCCCCACCCTCTTTGGAGTCAGGAAGCCCCCCAAAAAGGGGACCCCTTTGGGGTTCCCAAAACCCATAGCATGGGGCATCCCCTTCCTCTCACCACCCCTCTTCCCCGGGAAACTCGGGGGGAGGGGGCCCAAGGACTGGGGCCCTGAGGGGCCGACATCTGGAAGGCTGGCTATTCCTAGTGCTAGTGCTTGTGCACATCTTGGGCACCGTGTGGTCTCAGTCCGAACAGACTCTGTGCCCGGCTGTGTGCGAGTGCTCAGCCCCGAAACCCCGGGAAACTGTAAAGTGTTTTAACAAAAACCCCTAAAGGATTTCCCCCCAAAAAACCCTTTCCCTCCTAGGGTCAAAAACCCTTTTTAAATCACTTCCAACAACAAACAGCCCCCTTGGGCAGGAGGCATCGTTCGGTGAAGTCCTAAGTAACCTGAGCAATCTTGGGCTCAGTGGCAACCACCTCCAAGAAGTGGGCAGCTATACCTTCCGTAACCTTCCAGGTCTGAAGCGCCTGGATCTTAGTAACAATGAGTTGATGGATCTCAGTGACTTGTCCTTCCAAGTTGGGGGTGACCTCAGCAGTCCCCTGAAGGAAACTGAAACCCCCCGCAGCTCCCCCCAACAACGAGCCATGTTTCATTTTTGGGCAGGTCCCCAAACAGAACGGGCCCTTTGGGGGGAACCCCCCCGGGACCTGAGGGGGGGAAAAAACCTGTAATCTCCCAAACCCGGGGATTTTCAGTGCATTGCCCGGGCCTGAAAAAACCCTTGGGACCTGAGTAACAATTCCCTGGTCAGCATCCGGCCCGGGATGTTCTCCAACCTGGGGGGGCCTGGAGCCCTTTGGGGTTTTTGGGGAAAAAACTCCCTTGAAGAACCTAAAAACCCGCCACGCTTCTCGACCTGGGACCCCCCAATCCCCGGGTTGCCCCGTGCCCCCGGGGTTGACAACACGGGCGTGCCCTGTAAAATTAAAGTTTTTTCTCATTTGGGCCCTCAAGGAAAACCCCGTTTTTAAAGGGAAATCCTCCACTTGCTTTCCCTCCGAGCCGAGAAGTTGTAAACCGTTTCATTGTTTTCTTAAAGGGGTCCCCGAGCGGAGTGCCCACCGTACCAAGGGGACACAGTTTTACAGACCTCCCCCGTGTTTCGGGCATGGGGGCTGGCCCTCTTTGGGGGTCATCTTTTTTTTCGGGTTTTAAATTTTCTAAAAGGGAAAAGGGGTTTAAAAAAAGGTGGATATACAACATCAGAGATGCCTGCAGGGATCACATGGAAGGGTATCATTACAGATATGAAATCAATGCGGACCCCAGGCTGACAAACTTGAGCACAAACTCTAAATTTTAAAAAAATTTTTTTAAGGACCAAAAACCCCAAACATTTTTATCTATGCATGAACTTAATGTACAGATAATGCATTTAACCCTGAGCTTGCTCTCCTTGTCATTTCCCCTGCTGGAAAAACGAAAACAGTGCCCCTTTCCCGGGCTTCTAATCCCCTCCACGGGACGTGAATTTTTTGCTGCTTTCAAAATCAACTCTGTACTGTAGAGTCTGGACTCTCGCTTTGCTAAAAAATCCAAAACAAAAACAGACTTTTTTTTTTTGCGGTCATAGGAATTCATTCCAAAAAAAAACTGTAGCAGAGCAGCAAGAATCCTTTTCTTTTTTACCCACAAAATTTGGTTTCCTGTTGGGTACCCCCCCATTCCCAAATTCCAGATACCAGTCAAAACAAACGCCCCCAAAAGGTTTTTTTTTTTTTTTTCCCTTTTTCAAATTGCTTTGTGGACTATTGAGTTTTGAGAATGCTTCCAAATTTCAATTTTTTTCCCATGTCAAACCTAAAGGACTCCCCCAACGAAAGTAAAAATTTTTTGTTTTTTTTTTTTTTACATTTGAGATCCTTCATTGGAAAACATCGACAGTAATATTTTTTGAAACTTTTTTTTGTAAGAGAATGAAATTTTTATATCCAATCAGAATTTCTATAAACTGCGCCTGAATTTTAATAACTCGGACTCAATAAAGAATATATTAAAATAATCAGTGTGTGGATGTTTTCAAAACCAAAAATTTTCCCCCCTCTTTTTTGGTGGGTTTTGTACAGAAGGCGAATGTCATGCCAACAAATTGTGTCTTAGATGGAGTTCCCAAAGCCCTTGTACTGAGGGGAGAAGGGTGCAAAAAAATTTTCCCTTATTTTAGTAGCCCCGGGAATCGCAATAAAAAGTATTTTAAAAGAAATGCAAAAAGTCTGTATAAATGTCATTTTTTTTATCTTTTTTAATCTAACAATTTGCCAATGCTGAACATAACAATAAATTTGCCAGTAAAGGGTGAAATATTTTTTTATACTGTAGTTTAAATTTAGCAATGGGATGAACATCCAATGAAACACTTTGGTGGGGTTTAACCCTTGTTTGTCCCGCATTATTAAAAAAAGGGTGTTATGGGGGTTTTGCATGACAATGTTCTGTTTTATACCAATGCATGTGTTAATTTCTCTACCAATACATCTCATCCCGTTCTCCTCATGACCTGCCCACATGTTCATTTAGATATTTTTAAATCCTATTCCATTCGTTTGGTCCGATGTCTTTTTAAATGGCTTCTGGGACTTTGCCAAGGACGATTGTACATTTATAGTATATGAAATTTTACTAATGCATAAGCCAGATTGATGGTGAATAGGATTAAATGTCACCAAAAAGGGCCCCTTTTTCTTACTATTTTGTTTTTGAAAAAAAATTTTCAACGAGGCTGAACTTTTCCCTTATTTTTTGTTTAACAAATTAAACCCCCCCAATTTTTATTAGCAAATTTTTTGAGTTTTTATACAAAAATTTAAGAAAAAAAGCCCTGCAGGAATTAAAATGAAAATCCCAAACCCCTAAAGTTGATGTCGGTCATCAACATATAAATTGGTTTTTAAAAAAGCTTTAAAAGTAGTTTTTTTAGCTATTCTTGGCCCCAAGCCCCAAAAGCCAAATAATTACCTTCCCAATGTAACAAAATTTAAATTTCTCGACACCCTTTTCCCTGAAGTTTTAAAACCCCCACCTGAGGTTTTGGGTTAAGTTGAAACAAGTATACGGGAATGTGGGATGGGGTTTTTTTTAAGTAAAAATAACCCTTTAGTGGGTTTTCTCAAATGGGAACCCCAATTTTCCTGAATTTTTTAATGGATACAAAACCCAAAATTTTCATGGGTGGTATGCTGTTTGCTTCTGATCATATCCCCCTCCATATTTGCACTAGGAGTATCAGAAAATCATGAAAAACCCCTTTTAATTTCGGGCCCTTTGTGTGAAATAAACTTTTAATTTATGGTTAATATTAAATTTTTTCCCAGGGGTTTTTAAATTATTTTCTTTTTCTATTGTATTTTTAAAAACCCATTCTCATTTTTTTTAAACCCCATTTCTGAAATTAAACCCTTTTAACTTTTGTCTTTAATTTATTTTTTGAACTGCTTTTAATAAAAATTTTAAATTGAGCGGGACAAATTTTAGTTTGGATAAAATATTGAAAAATGATGGGCCCCTTAAAAGGGGTTTTTTTCACATAGGAAAAATTCCTATCTTTTTGGGAACCCCTTGGAACAAAAAGCAGAACACAAAATATCCCCTTGCTGAGACCCCCAGCAATAAACTAATCTTAGAAAAAGCTGGCAGTAGGATTCCATTTCTCTCCACCTCCACAAAGGAAATGAAGTACTACACAGTGAATGTTCAAATTAGTGGTCTGTCTGTGAAATGCAGGATAGGAAAGTTCCTCCAGAGCAAGAGACACTCTTTGTAATGTGTCTCCATTCTGAGATGAGGATCCTAGAGATAAGACCTCCCTCTTTTAACTCAGAATTCCCTACCATGGCATAGGAAAACCAGATAACCCCTTTAATGATCAATGTAGTGATTAAGTGCTAGTCTGTACTGTTCTAAAATCTTATTTTGTTCTTTGTCATAAATGTTTTACAGGGTCGCCAAAACTAAAGTATCATTTTTCATTAAATGTAATCTTTAGAGTATTAAGATTTCTTCACCTTCTAAACCAGAACAGGATAACTACTAACATTGTACTACACCTTCTATACCCCCCAAAAGGATAAGTAAATAAAAATTTTAAAATTTAAACCTTTTAAAGCCAAACAGGAATTTAAATATAACATTTTCACTTCACCTTCTATACCCAAAAACAGGAAAACCACTAACATTGTAAATACACCTTTAAAACCAGAACAGGAAAAACCACTAAAAATTTTTACTACAAACCCCTATACCCGAACGGAAAAAAGTTTACTAACATTTTGGGGAAAAAATTTACCTTCTATCCAAACAGGATAACCCACTAACATTTCACCCCTTCCAAAAAAACCCTTCTAAATTTTTTAACCCAAACCCCGGATAACCAAAACATTTTACCCCCCAAACCCTTTTAAACCAGAAAAAGGATAACCACTAACATTGGACTACACCTTTTATAAACCCCAAAAAGGATAAAACTAAAATTTTTAAAATTTTTACCCAAAAATCCCTCTTTTTTAACCCAAAACCCAGGGGGGGGGGGGGGGTAAAAAAACCCAATAACATTTTTACTTCACCTTTTATACCAGAAAAGGGTAAACTACAAACCCTTGACTTCACCTCAATATCAACAAAAATTTCTACTAAAATTGTACTTTTACCCTTGGCAAAAAATTGCCCAATTAAAAGAACAGGGTAAAAAACCAAAAAACCCCATGGGGACCCCCCACCCCTTCCCCCAAAACCCCGAACAGGGATAACCACTAACCCTTGGTTTCAACACCCTATACCAAACAGGAAAAACCCTAACATTTTACTACACCCCTTCATACCCAAACAGGGTAAACCCAACATTGGGAAATACCAACCTTCTATACCAAAAACAGGGAAAAATACTAACAAAGTAAATACACCTTTTATACCAAAAAACAGGATAAATACTAACATTGAAATTCACCTTCTATACCCCGAACAGATAAACTTTCTAACATTGTAAATTCACCTTCTATGCCAAACAATAACTACTAAAATTTTTACTTAAAAACCTTTCATATACCAAAACAGGAAAAACCCCCGAACATTGTTTCTTCACCTTCTATACCCAAAACAATAACCATTTAAAATAGTACTTTACCTTTTATACCAGAACAGATACACTACTTGTACTTTACCTGGGATACCAGAACAGGGAAACCCCCCAACCCTTGGGAAATACCAAACCTTTTTAAAACCCAAACCCGGATAAAACTAACATTGTACTAAAACCCTTTTACCAAAAAGGGGATAACTACTAACATTGTACTACACCTTCTATACCAGAACAGGATAACTACTAACATTGTACTTCACCTTCTATGCCCCGAACAAGGAAAAACTGCTAACATTGTTTCTTTACCCCTTTACTACCAGAAAAGGAAACAAAACCCGGAACATTTTACTTCACCTTCTAAACCCCGAAAAAGGATTAAAATACTAACATTGGGAAAATCCCCCCTTTCTATACCAAAGGAAACCGAAAAAAATTAAACCCTAAAAAAAAATTAAAATTTTTTAACCTTCTAAACCAGAACAGGAAAAACCCGCTAAAAATCCAATGGGGAAATTCCAACCTTCCCCCTTTCCAAAAAACAAAGGGCAAAATGCTAAAAATTTTTTCTTCAAACCTTTTTAAACCCGAACAGAAAACCAATAACCTTGTTTCCCCTTCTATACCAAACAGGATAAACTCTAACATTGTACTTCCACCTTCTAAAACAGGGGAAATAATAACTTAACCCCTTTTAAAAAAACATTGTTCCCCACCTTTTTTACCAGAACAGGGAAAAATTAAAAATTGTTTCTTCACCTTCTATAACAAGAAAAAGGATAACAATAACATTTTTACCCAAACAAAAAAACTACTCAATACCAAACCCGAACAGGGTAACTAAAAAAAAAATTGTACTACACCTTCTATACCAGAACAGGATAACTACTAACTTTTACACAACCTTCTATAAACCAAAAAACAGGGTAACTACAAAAAATTTTCTACACCCTTCCCATACCCAAAAAGGATAACCAATAACATTGTACTCAAAACCCTTTTAACCAAAAACAGGGTAACCACTAACATTTTAAATCCCCCTTCCCTAAACCCGAACAGGGATAACCATTTTAAAAATTTTTACTTCAAACCCTTTTATCCAGAACAGGTAAAACCATTTAAAATTGTTTTCCTTCAAACCCTTTTAAACCAGAACAGGAAACTACTAACTTTTTACTTCACCTTCAATCAGAACAGGTTACTAATCATTGTACCCCACCTTCTATTAAAAACCCGAAAAAGGATAAATAACATTGAAATTCACCTTTTATACCCCAAAAAGGGTAACCATAACATTGTACCACACCCTTTTATACCCCGAACAGATAACTACTAAAAAATTGTTTTTTTAAAAACTACAACCCTTCTATAAAACAAAAAATAACCAAATAAAACATTTTTAAAAAACCCCCTTCCAAACCAGAAAAGGATAACCAGTAAAAATTGTACTTTTTTTTTTCCCTTTTTAACCAAAAACCGGATTAAAAATAACATTGTAAATTCCCTTTTATCCAAACAGGGAAAAACCATAACAATTTTACTTTCACCTTCTAATAAAAAACCCAAAAAGGATAACCCAAAAAAAACCTTGGGACTTCACCTTCCCATAAACCCAAAAAGGGTAACCCCGTAACATTGTACTTCACCTTCTATACCAGAACAGGATAACTACTAACATTGTACTTCACCTTCTTCCCCGAACAAGGGTAATTTCTAACATTGTACTTACCCCAACCAAAACAATTTTTTCCCCCATCCAAAAAGGATAAAACTAACATTGGAAATTCAAACCTTTTATACCCGAACAAGGGAAAACCCCCTAACAATTTTTCTTCACCTTCTACACCAAAAAGGAAAACTAAATAACATTGTACTCACCTTCTATTCAAAAACAGGATAAAAACAAAAATTTACCTTTACCTTTCTTTCCCCGAACAGGATAACTACTAACATTGTACTTCAAACCCTTTATTCCCGAACCGGATAACAAATAACCTTTAAATTCCCCCTTCTATTCAGAAAAGATAACTTTCTAACATTGTACTACATCGCCCTTTAAAAAACCAGAAAAAGGGTAAAATACTAACAATTTTAAATTCCCCCTTCATAAAAAAACAGATAACCACTAACATTGTACTTCACCTTCTATACCAGAACAGGATAACCCCCTAACAAATTTTAAATTTTTTCCCAACCCTTCCCTTTTACCCAAACAAAAAGGGGAAAAATTTCTAACATTGTACTTCACCTTCTATACCAGAACAGATAACCACAAAAATTGTTACCCCCCAAAAAAATAAAAACCATCTATACCCCGAACAGGATAAAAATAACATTTTACTTCCCCCTTCTATAAACCCTAACAGATAACCAAAAATTGTAAAAACCTTCATACCCCGAACAGGAAAAAAAGTTTTTTCCCTTAAAAAAAATTTTAAATTTTCCCCTTTTATACCAGAAAAAAAGGACAACCTTACCCCTATCCCCTTAAATAAATTTTAATAATAAAAAATAAATAATTTTTAAATAATCTTTATTAAAAAGGAAAACCCAACATATTCCCATCCTTAAAAAATAAAAAAAGGGGGAATTTTAAAAACAGAAAACCAATTTTTAACCCTTTACATTTATAAAAAAACTACTACAAATTTTAACCCCCCCCGAAAAAAATTTGAAAAAACCTCTGCAAACCCCTTTCCCAAAAAAATTAAAAAAACATTGGGACTATCACCCCTTTTGCAGGTTCCTTTTCTCTCCACTTCTAAATCCTTGTAAATTTCTTCCTTCACTAGCCCAAAAATTTTACCAAGGGAAAACCCCAAGAGTTTCAAAAAGAATTTTGCCAAAAACTTCCTTAAAATACACAAAAAGGCAAAATTCCCCGCCCCCCCCGGGTTTTTGGAAAATTTTTTCACCCGTTTGGCGTTTTTCGCCGCCTGAAATTTTCCGGCCGGGGAAAAAAGTTTTTACAAAAGTGCGTCTATCCAAACCGGGCATATCCCCACGGGAAAGGGTTTTTTGGGCCGGTTTTTAACGGGTTTTTGTCCCCCCCGGCCCGGCCAAAAGGTCAAAAAATTTTTTGAAAGCCCCCCTTTTAATTTTTCCCTTTTTTTGGGGTTTCCCCGGAAAAAAAGGGAAAGGAGAAAAGTGCTTCTCAATGGGGGGGGGGGGAGGGCTGTTTCCCGCTCATTTTCCGGGGAAAAAACCGCCCCCCCCCCCCGGCCTGGGGCGGGCGGGAAAACCCTTAAAAAAATAAAACCGGGCCCGGGATTTGTCCTGTGCAGTGGGAACCCCGCCATAAGGGTATTTTCTATATGGGCCCTGGGCTACAGTAAAAAATTTTTAAAAACTGATTTCCCGTAAATTTTGAAACAAATAAACCTTCCCCCTAAAACCCTTTAAAAGAAAATCCGGCTTTTTCCTACACAAAATTTTAATTTTCCCAGGTTTAGAAATTTTAAAACAGACATTTAAAAAAAAAAATAAACTTTTGAACATGTTCCCCAATCCACCAGAAAAATTCCCGAATTATAGGGACTGTTCATTGAAAAATTGGGGTCCCAAAAAACCACAGCCAAAAAACAGGCATGAAAATGAAAATCGAGTTTAAAATACTGGTCAGCTCCTAGTTGGAATCCGACCACTATTTTATCATCTGCCTTCTGGACACTGCCTAAGATACCAGAACATTTCTCATTCAGATAAAGTAGAGCAAGTGTAATTGTTTTCTTTTTCATTGACATTACAAAATATACAATGATAATAATCTTTATATAGCGCAAACATATTCCGCAGCACTGTACAATATAGATGAATGATATGCAAAGGGCAGCACGTTACGAGGGTAGAAAATAAATCCAGACTTTCTGATCAGAAAGTTATTTATATAGCATAAAGTGCACAAGGTGGCAATAATTGAGTTGTAAATCTCCAGATGTATTTGCCGACACTGCTTTTTATTTCAAATATTTGGTCTTATATACTGTGATGAGAAGGAGAAATAAATCTAGACACGGGGTCCGGGGAGTCTGGTGCTTACTCTTCTGTGTTGAGGCGAGCAGCCTGTCCCATTATCTATGCTCCTGAGCTTTGGAATGAAGTGATGTAAATCACCATGTATACCCAAGTGAATTACCTGTCACTCCGTTTGACAAATCTAAAGGTGTTATATTCCCATTTCTCTTTCTTTCCATGTTGCCTTACTTGTCGCATTTCAGATTTCAAAGTCTTGGCATGAAAAACCTTCTCCAAGCTGAGTAACAAAGAGGTTGTATTTGTTCAAGCTGCCACCCTAATGTTTTAATGGGGTGATTGTACTAGACAACAACGAGACTCCCTTTACATTGCTGTGATGGGACTCTCGCTGGAGTGTTCCCTGGTATGTTAGCTTACTCTAGACCTGCAGATGTCACTGTTGATACTTCTGTTCATACAGAAATTGAGCTAAAAGCTGCTTAATGATAACAAACACAAGATGTAGTATACCACAACTAAAGATTAAAAATAGCTAAGCTTTGAGTGTATTCTTTTTATGATTATCCAGTTTATTTCCTAGACTTGATGTCTGGATCTAATATAGACATCATGACAAACAATTGTCTGCTGTGCAGATGTCAGAGCTTAGCCCTATAACGGACGTAGGAACACATTTTCATATCTCAAAATATCTTAAGTCAGAATTTCCTTTTGAAAAGATAAAGATATAACAGAAGACAAAAAACCCATTTTCAACACAAGTTGAGTGGCAAAAAAATTTCTTTTCAGGAAATGGTATGGTCCACACAGCAAGCAGATGTAATATCCACTTAAAGGTTTCATCTGTATTTAATAAAAGTTGTATCTCTATGCAGAATTAATACTAGTACAAAAGATACTACTAATGAAACAGGATAAAGATATGCAAGTAAATATCTACACATGGATAGATATCATGTGATATTAGCTGGGAGAGCACCTCCTTTAGTTATATGCTTCAAGGGGTTGTCTCACTACATTGATTCATCTTACCTCAGTCCTGTCTTTTGGTTTCATTTTGAATTCAGGGGCATGCTTACTGGCTTCCACTAGGCTGCAGTAGAAGCAAGGTCTGTAGCTATAGCAACCAGTGCTGGCAGTCTATCAGGAGAGATCAAACAGGTCTGTAGCTATATCTCAGAATAGGTAGGAAACTGTTAATGGACACATATTGCAAAGTGTTTTTGCAACATCTTTAACATAAAAAGCAACCCTTGTAGTGAGACAACCCCTTTCAGTTTGTTTGATCTAATTTATCTGCTGTTATACGTATATATGTTATATGTATAAGTACTGAAAGATCTATGGTTGTTCCTGATATTGTGTTTTAGTAAATTTTTGTGTTCCCAATTCAATAAATCTGGAAAATCTTTTGTTAGATATGTTGTGTGGTTCCCCTATTATTCCTTCTATAAATGTATTACCTATCTGTAAGATGATTGTTGCCAATTGAACACTGACAGACCTGACAGGTACACCGCCCCAATCAGTTCAGGCTGGAACGTGCCCCTTTAAAAACTGGAATGGTAACATATCTGACTGATTCAGTAATGCATTTCTAGAAGGAATAAACACAAGAATAGCGCAACATAGTTAAAAAAATTGTGCTCTAGAATTATTTCACAGGGAACACAAGGAGATGTCACAGATTGTCTTTTAACGTCTTAACCCATCATGATGTATTAGTACATCATGGCAGTGTTAAGGGGGTACAGAGCAGGCTCACTCACTGAGCCCACCTCATACGTGACGGCTGTTTAGATACAGCTGACACTCGCCGCTAACAGCAGAGATGAAGCCGACTGATCTCTACTGTTTAACCCTTTTTGACGTGCGGCGATCACGGTGTCTAAGTCAATGACAAACAGTGTGCAGGATCGGCTGGGAGATCTTGAGGTGCCTATCATTTAACATGGCGGCCGGGAGCCTTGTGAAGGCTTCCATTGCGACCATGTTCACCATGCAGGAAGTGCTAGAACTTCTATCATTGTTCACTCTACTTCATTGTTTATGCAATAGACTGTACTGACGATTGAGCCTCTAGTGGTCAAGTACTCTAGGGGGATTTGATATTACTGTGAGGAGAAAAAAAAGTTTTTAAAGTACAAAAAAATTAAAAGTTTAAATCCCCCTCCCTTTTGTCATTTTACATATATAAAAAAATAGTTACACATATTGGTATTGTTGCGTCCGTAAAACTCGGATCTATTAAAATGTATCATTTTTCCCGCACACTGAACACCATAGCAGAAAAAATATTCCAAACGTCAAAATTGTGTGGATTTTTTTTTTTTTGGGGTGGGGGGGGGGGGGGGTTATGTCACATCCCCTAAAAATTTAAATAAGTGATCAAAAGTCACATCTATTCCAAAATGGTACCAATACAAAGTACTCTTTAGCCCGCAAAAAAAGCACTCTCAATCCGGTCCATAGGTGGAAGTACAAAATTACAGAATTTTTTTTTTGCCGTTTCCCAGTATGTTATATGGCACGATGAATGACACCCAAAGGCAATGTTCACACAGCTTATTGCCGGCATAATTGCGGGGACAGATTTCGCCCCGCAATTACGCCGGCTGCGGTGCAGCGGGGGCGGGGCGCGGGGGGCCGGCAGCTTGCTGGCCCCATAGACACTCATTTTTCACGGCACGCACACGCCGAGCGGGGAGAAGAGACGGAATCCATAGTTCTCTGTGAGAACTGTGGATTACCGTAATAACTGGGACGGATTCCAGCCGTTATGCAGCGCAAATACAGCGCGCAGTACGACTGGAATCAGTGCCCAGATAAGCCGTGTGAACGAGGCCTTAGAAAGTACATCTTGTCCCACAAAATAAAAGCCCTCATATGTCTGGGTGGAAAGATATAAAAGTATTTCATTTTGGAAGGAGGGAAAAAACAAAGAGCCATATTCTTTTAACCATGGTGGGTTAATGGGTTGAAGTCAAACGAGGGTGATTCCTGGGCATAGAAGATTAAACTAATGTCACATCTCTTTATATGCACATTTACATGTATTTTTGTTGCTGCCCCTAACAACTTTATTATGCTCCTGTTTGATGAACTGTACCTGTGGAACATTCTTCATTATGTACATCTTCCTGTCAACTTTACTATGTTTTTTTTTTCCTATAGTAAAGTTCGTGATCAAGAGCATTGTATGGTATCCAGAAATGTAGACCAGTGCACTATAGAGCAACTGGAAACTGTAGCGTGTGTTGTGGATACTACAGCAGTAACATTCATTGCTTCTTATATCCGGGCTCAGCAAGTTAATCCTAACCATGACCCTAGTTTTCTTTTGACTAGACCCAATCTTTTCAGCTTCCTCCTACCACTCTTGTTAGAAACCAGTAGCAATATATCTCTTTTCACAGTGCCTTATTGTTATGTGTATCTTCTCCTCCTATGCACATCCTTTTCCAAGCGTATTACTGGAATGATCGCAGCAGTAGGGAGATATGTTTTCATCTTGTTGGAGGGTATGACTCATGCAATTGAATGCACAAGGAGCCGTGACAGTGACAAAATTACTTAGTGAACCCAAAGTGACAAAAATGAACTGCTCAAAGTAGTAACCTAGTGTTTGTTAGGAAAGGAAGAGGTGTTGATGTAGTGTTTTTAAGCTTTTTGAATTCTGAGCATCCTAAAAATGTGAAAATATTAGTTTTAAAAAAACATCTGAAATGCATCCCGAGTTGCCAGCTAGATTTGCTACAAACTGTTCCAGAGCTTTTTATCTCCTATTTTATGAGCGCTCGTTTCTTCCGTTCCCATAACTTCCACCTATAATCTTGGCTTGATGTGTGTCATACTTGCATTGCACATCAAATAAAGTTCTTGAAACCTATGTATTTATGTAATGCAAGGTCCACATGGCATTAACTGCATTACAGTGCAAAATAAAAAAATTTCCCTAACAAGATATCAGCTAAAACTTGTTAGTAAATTTCTTATGATCATAATAGTACAATATAATGTTACTAAAGCGCCAGGATGCCTTACAAGTCAAGGGGTTAGATACATTATTTGACTAATTATAATATATTTAGTACAATAAATTTAATGATATGCAGCCACTGGGCCCAGTTCAACTAGAGAACACGTAGATCTTTCTGAAGTACGAAGGTAACCCCTCCTCTTTTAACTAAACAACAGAACCATATAGTTCTAGGTACTGCAGAACGTGAATCATCAGCTTTCTCCTGAAGAGAGAGAAGGGGAAAAAAAGTGCACAGAAACACGCATATACTGACTGAGACTGTCTAACGCTGAGGTTACATGGAGACATTTTATAGACAAACGTTACAATTTTAACTATTGAGCTACTGTTTCCGTCCACAATATTGCATGGAGTTGCAGGCACCTCAAACAAGACAGTGGTGGTAGAGCCACAGTTAGAGTACCTGTGGCTGTTCCGAACATGTCTTTCAGTAAATTCTTGCATATAAACAAAGGCTTTTGGGAAAGAGCTGGAGAGCTCGCCAGCGCCATCTATTGGATGTAGTAATCCTCAACCCTCAATGTAAAAGGGATTGAAACCAAGCCAGTGAAGTTCATCTCCACAGGGTTGGCTTAATTTCCTTCTACATTTCAAGACTCTTCTGAGTCACACGTGAATTGAGGATTACTACATCCAATAGATCGCGCTGGCGAGCTATTTCCCATAAACCTTTGTTTATATGGAAAATACCCCGTGAAGGCGAAATAAGTCCTCACACACCGACATGGTGCTCATTCTCCCCAATGACATACATTACTCTTTCAGTAAATTCTAGTATTTCCTGTGAGATAATATTGGAGCATCTTCTAAGTTTGTGTTATGTGGGTCCCATGTTATTCCTCCATGAATCCTCCTCTTTATGAATTTATCAGCTGGGTGTTGTCAATTGTTTGTGTCCCTACTCAGCCTGAAATTCTGCAGTCTGCACTGGCAGAATGGGTGTTCAGGAACACACCCCTTTGACAATAGGAATGATAACACCCATCTGACTGATTCAGTAGAGCACTCTTAGGGCATGTTCACACAACAGATTTGGCCGTGGGTTTCAGAGTGGTTGCCGCGGCCAAAACCTCATCCAAATCACGTTGCAAACTCGCGTCCCCCGCCGCGGGTTATCGCCGCGCTTTTCGGCGCGGTCGGGGCGTGGTTTGGGGCGCCCCAACTGCACTGTAAAGCACAGCGAACCCCGCGTGGACACCGCGCCGAAGTCTCGCTGTCAAGAATTGACAGGAGACTTCGCACACACGCGCGGCAAGGCCGCGGCAACAAAGCCACGGCCAAACCCGCACCGTGATAATAGTAACAGGGTTTCCCATAGGAAACCATGTTATGAACAGGGGCGCGATTTGGACGAGGTTTTGGCCGTGGCAACCGCGCTGAAACCGATGGCCAAACCGCGCCCAAATCCGCCGTGTGAACAGGGCCTTAAAGTAACAATAGAGGAATAGAGCAACACAGTTAGAAGATGCTCCACAATGGCTACTTCACAGGAAACACAGATATTTACTAAAACAGACATATCAGCAGGTGTTGGAGGCCCTCTTAAAATTTGGAAAGTCCTAATACAGGAAGTATAGCCTCACCCTTTTTTTTTTTCTTTTGTGTTTCATACTTGTTGTCTACATTTCCAGTTCTATTATACACTGATTAAGTTAAAATATGCATATGATTTAAGGTTTATTTATACCATGGTTAACTTATATGTGGTTCTGTCTCCAAACTGTTACCTTGCATCTTCTTTTAGCAATGACCAGCAACCTAGCAGTAACTGTGGGGAAAAGCTTAATTTAAGTAGACGGTGCCTTGTGCTTTTTTCATACAGTTTTCTGCTCTGGTACAAGAATAGAAATTAATTTAATAACGTATGTATGATTTTAATGTAATTTTATCAGATGTAGAGCAATTGGTATTATACTGATATAAGCTCTGTGCTGTGTAAAATGCTTAGTTTATGAATATGTGATGAGGCTTCTATAAATGTCCTGTAATTATAGTCTACTCTGAGTACTAATAATAAAAATGGTATAAAGTAAGCATAATGTTGATTCTTCTAGTATCATCACTGTTTAATATAAGGCATAATAGGACCCTGCTGGTCAGGACACTGCTGGACAATTCCCTAGAATGGTATTGCAATATTTGGCTGATCTTTTAATCTTGCCAAGAATGTGAAGAATCCTCAGTAATTCATTGCTTTCTACCTAGCAACCTAGAATACAGAAGAGTGGCATCCAGAACTTCTGAAATAAGCATGGGAGAGGAAAATGACTATGGAGCAGGTTAATGTGCTAGCTGTAAAGAACAAGCACCTCCATAATATAATTAAAGGGGGGATGTAGCAGAAAACTTTTACTTCCTATACACCAGAACACCACCACTGTTTTCGGACCCCCACTGATCTAGCATTTATCATCTAATTCAAGAGAAGTTTTTTTTCTATACCAGTGCTATGTTAATAGCCTGGCTTCCTGTTCATGATGCAAGATCTTTTATACCTACAGCAAAAACTCTGTATATGATGTATGGTAAGGGGGTTGTGTTGTTTTAATTTTAAAGGGAACCTATCACAGTGAACATGCTATGTTATCTTTCAGCAACATGTTATAAAACAGAAGGAGCTGAACAGACTGATATGTAGTTTTATAGTAATTGATTTAGCAGAATTTGAAGTCTCTTCATTTAAATGCCTGCTAATTCTGGGTTAAGAAGTCCACTGGGTGGTGTTTTCAGTGATTGACAGCTATCTCTCTGTGCACACTCATACATGGAAGGCTGTTAATCACTGATAGCACCGCCTAGTAGACTCTTTAACCAAGAATAAGTAAAAATCTGAATGAATGAATAAATTACAAATTCTAGTGAATATTTCCCCACAAAACTATATATTAATCTGCTCTGCTTTCCTGCTCTATATCATGCTGCCTGCAGATCAGATTGCATGTTCAGTGTGACAGGTTCCCTTTAAGTTGGACAACTGCTTTAAGAGTTCCCTATGAATGGGGACCAGGTTGCTTTTGCTACATTTGTCATAGGTACTTTACGCCACTGATCCTCTGTAGTAAAAGGTTAATTAGCAATATTGTGTAATTACAAAAACAGAAGTAAGCAGCAAAAAAAAAAAAAAAAAACTGGAAAAATGGAAGTGGCTTTCCAGAAAAACAATAATTTATAAGTATAATTTTTTTAAATTTGTTGCTTTGTTTTAGGTATTTTTAAGTCCATAACTTTTTTTAATTGATTTATCTTGGGGTTTTAAAAGGACTATTTGCATTTTTTGTTGGGCGGGGGAAATAATATTTTACTAGTCTGGGATTTTATGGACTACGTAATACCAGTTCTTATTTAAAAATACTATATTCTTAAAGGGGTTGACTCACTAATAGGATTGCTTTTTATTTTGAAGATCTAGCAAAAACAAGTCACTTTGCAATATGTGTCCATTAACGGTGCCTACCTTTTGGGATATTCCCCCTAGTATGGGCGCATAGCTCCCAAATTTGCTTAGCTTCGGCCGTTTGGTCCTTCCTGTGGCTGCCAGCATGTTTTCTATGCTACAGACCTGGCCCCCTTTCGCGCCCAGTAAACCCGTAAACATGCCCCGATTTAAAATGAAAACCAAAGGAAACAGGACTGAGGTGAGATGAATCAGTGTAGTGAGACAACCCCTTTAAAGACATTTTTTCTTTTTTCTTATTTTAACACTAGTTGTTTTCCATACTGTTAAACATTTTATTAAACTTTCTGCACCCCACTAAATGCACAAGGGCCCAATAGGCCGCTGTGGATGAGAGGTTTATTGACCATTATTAGGCGCTCGGTTGCCGAACTGTTGTTACCCTACAGTCTTGCGGCAGAAAGAGCCCCCTCTCTCTAACAGTTTAAATACTGCATGTACTCTTGACTTTGGCATCTAAGGTATTAAACATTTGGGATTGGAGTTCTCTCCAGTCTCAACTATTGCAGCATTGTTAAGTGCAATATACAGCTTATACCCAATGTATATATAGCGGGTGTAAATTGTATATTACAGCTGACACTGTCGCAATAGCTGGGATCAGAGAAAACTCCAGTCCCAAACGTTTAATCCCTTACTAACACATGACTCAGCCCGTTTTATACATGGCAGGTAACCACCGCTAATTACAGCTTAGACATGCCGCTAGTGGCCGGGAACAGAGATAACTTTGATAACAAACACATCTATGGTATTTAATGGATTAAAGAAGAATGCTGCACGTCGTTCCATTTCTCAATTGGTTGTCATGGCAACCGAGGGCCTAATAAAGGCCTCTATGTCTACCAGTATTGTACTCTGTTTTGCAATACCTTATAATTGCAGAACTGCATACAAGCGATTGTGGCCGCATATACCAGCTGAAATACAATGACAAGTCGAAAAAAATGTGTAAAAAAAAGATAAAAAAAATTAAAAGATAAAAACACCCTCTTTTGCTGTGTTACAAAGAAAATAACAGAATAAAAATACACAAAGTTGGTATTGCTTTGTAGCAAAAGTCCAGTCTATTAAAATATAAAATAGTATGGTGAACGATGTAGGGAAGAAAAATCCTAATGCCAAAATAGTTTTTTTTTTTCTATCCTTTATGCGTAACCAAAAGATTAAAATAGAAAGTGATCAAAAAATCACATGTACCCCAAGATGGTACCAATAAAAACTACAATAAATAAGCCATCACACAGGTCCATAGATGGAAAATAAAAAAATGTATTAGCTGAAGAAAATGGCTTCCATGTAAAGACTAAGGGCGACATGTATGAATCTCGGCACATCGGAGCGCACGTTTTCGAGCTCTCGAACGTGAAAGCTGCGCCTCATGTATGTCGACGCCCGGGGTGCGCTTATACATGCGGTGTAAAGTCCACCGCGTCTCGCCAGTGTGTGAGGCGCAGTGCGGGACATAGGCGCAGTGCGGGGCTGCGCCTAAGATCCGCCGCCCGAGGAGGTGCGCTCATACATGCGGGGAAAAGTTCACCGCACCTCGCCAGTGTTTGGGGCGCAGTGTGGGACTTAGGCGCAGAAGGACTGCACCTAACATGTATTCCGATTCAAGACAGGCTGGAAATGAGCGAGAAATCATTAAACATGTTAGTGAAGAGCAAAAAGAGTTGTCTTTCAAATGAATGAATGAATAAAGAGAAAAATCAAAGTTGTCTAAAAGCGATTAAATGTATTGAAAAAGTTGATCATTAAAAATTAAAGTGAAAATATATAAGATCGCTCAAGAAATAAATCTCAGCTCTGTGAGACATGGAGTATGAATCAAAAATATTGTTTTTATCAGGTGTAAAACAATATCTGAAAAAGAGCTCAAACCTACTAAAAAAAATACATAAAAAAATCACTAACAAAAAATTAATAATGGCGCAACATCAGGAATTGGGATATTGAAAATTGCCGGGAAATACAGTAATTCAAATCCTGTAAGAGTTCTCTTTGGGTTGGCAAACAGCCAATCAGAATAGGAGCGACAGTGACCCATTATAACCTATGGAGAAGTATTGACCAATCAAATGAAAAGGGGGGGACAGTTCAAAATACAGTAAAAAAGGCAGAAAAAAAGCTGATTGGTTGGAGCTAGCGGGGGCTTGGCTACCCCGGGCCCAAATCGGAGTGCGAGCTACTTTGTTCCATTGTAGTCTATGGAGAGATCGGGACAATGAAATCTCGGCTCTCAGCTCCGTGCGGCATTGTGTATGATTTAAAAAAAAAAAAATCGTTTTTATTAGGTGTAAAATATTATCTGAAAAAGAGCTAATACCTTCTATAAACATAAATCAATCAAATCCCTAACAACGCGTTTGTTGCCGAGACCGGCGCTACATCAGGAATTGGGATATTGAAAATTGCCGGGAAATACAGTAATTCAAATTCTGTAGGCGCTTCTCATTGGTCGGCAGAAACCAACTAATCAGAATAGGAGCGACAGTAGTAGTGTTGACCAATCAAATGAAAAGGAGGGACAGTTCAAAATACAGTAAAAAAGGCAGAAAAGAGCTGATTGGTTGAGACCAGGCGGCAGATATGAATCCACCAATCAGATGTAGTGCGTCTATTTTGAGTGGAGCAAGAAGGGCGCGATAGAAGGGCGCCCTAAAAGTTATTACTGTCTATGGGAAATATTCTAGTACTGTGATTGGTTGGGGGGAAGAGGAGCTCGTCCTACTTAGCCAATCAGTGGGTGAGCTACTTATCTCATAGAGTTCTATGGGGAAAAGAAATGCAGAGTGAGCTCTGTTTGTGATTGGCTAAGTTAAAAGAGGTGCGGTTATTTGTGCCAATGGGAGAGCGAGCGACGCTCTTATGGGTTTTCTAATGCGATCTATAATAAAACTGTACATGGCCGAAATCAAATGATAAGACTCACGAAGTTGTGCCGATGTGTATATAAAATGAACAATAATATGGGTGTAACGAAAAAAACCTAATAAATATTAATTAAATAAATAAATTTTTATTTCTTTAATTTCGTTAGCCCCATATTATTGATCATTGGCTAACGAAATTAAACAACTAAAAATGAATTTATTTAATTAATATTTATTAGTTTATTTTCGTTACACCCATATTATTGTTCATTCTATATACACATCGGCACAACTTCGTGAGTCTTATCATTTGATTTCTGCCATGTACAGTTTTATTATAGATTGCATTAGAAAACCCATAGGAGCGTCGCTCGTTCTCCCATTGACACAAATAACCGCGCCTCTTTTAACTTGGCCAATCACAAACAGAGCTCGCTCTGCATTTCTTTTCGCCATAGAACTCTATGAGAAGGTAGCTCAGCCGCTGATTGGCTAAGCAGGACGAGCCCCTATTCCCCCCAACCAATCACAGTACTAGAATATTTCCATAGACAGTAATAAACTTTTTGGGGCGCCCTTCTATCGCGCCCTTCTTGCTCCACTCAAAATAGACGCACTACATATGATTGGTGGATTCATATCTGCCGCCTGGTCTCAACCAATCAGTTCATTTCTGCCTTTTTTACTGTATTTTGAACTGTCCGCCTTTTCATTTGATTGGTCAATACTACTCCATAGCTTATAATGGGTCACTGTCGCTCCTATTCTGATTGGCTGGTTTATGCCAACCAATGAGATAGGGGCTTACAGAATTTGAATTACTGTATTTCCCGGCAATTTTCAATATTCCAATTCCTGATGTAGCGCCGGTCTCGGTCCCTAACGCGTTGTTAGGGGTTTGATTTATGTTTATAGAAGGTTTTAGCTCTTTTACAGATAATATTTTACACCTAATAAAAACGATTTTTTAAATCATACTCCATGCCGCACGGCGCTGAGAGCCAAGATTTCATTGCCCCAATCTCTCCATAGACTACAATGGAACAAAGTAGCTCGCACTCTGATCAGCCGGGATAGCCAAGCCCCCGCTAGCTAAACCCAAAATCAGCTCTTTTTCTGCCTTTTTTACTGTATATTGAACGGTCCCGCCTTTTCATGTGATTGGTCAATACTTCTCCATAGGTTATAATGGGTCACTGTCACTCCTGTTCTCATTGGCTGGTTTATGCCGACCAATGAGAAGCGCTTACAGAATTTAAATTTACTGTATTTCCTGGCAATTTCTAATATCCCAATTCCTGATGTAGTGCTGGTGCCGGCGCCAATCGCGTTGTTAGGGATTTTTTATTTCTGCATGTTTTTAGAAGGTTTGAGCTCTTTTTCAGATAATATTTTAAACTTAATTAAAAAGATTTTTGGAATCATACTCCATTTCCCACGGAGCTGAGAGCTGTTGTACTGTTGTAAACAGTCGACCTAGAGCACATTTGCCACATTCCATTACGTTCTCGCTTCACTTCGCCTCCTCCGACTCATTTAGACTACATCAACTAGGTCTGCCTGTCGGAGCTGCAATGCGCCGCACTTTGCCGAGCCACGATCACGCATGCCTCGGAATATTCGAATGTGGTGCGTCCCGCCCCAGAACGCCCACACTGCGCCCATTGCACACCCCTTCATGTTAGGCGCATCCGAAAGTGGCGAAGGTTGCGCCTAACATCGCATCCCTGCGTCCGACAGGGGATTCGGATCGGTGAGGCGGCGTTTTCGCCAGAAAACAGGCGCAACTCCCCCTTTTTACATGTCGCCCAAAAAATCGTAAGGACCTGCAGAATACAGATAGCATGTCATTTATACTCAAAAATCAACTCCATGAAAACAAAACCTAAACAAAAATGGCACAATTGCATTTTTGTCAAGAATATTTTTGGTTTCCCAGTGCTGTCAATGATACCATTAAAAAGTACTTTTTTTTCTACAAAAACCAAGCCCTCATATGTCTATGTAAATAGAAAAATAAAATAAGTTATGGCTCTTGGGAGGGGAGAAGGAAAAAAATTTGTAACAAAAAAAAAAATTGCTTCCCGTTTTTGATTTGGGGTTTTTTCACCACACTGATTAAAGGGGGGTTTTCCCCCCAATGTAATGTTGATGTGGGGACCTTCCCAAAAAAGGGTATTTTAATCACTTTTCTTAAAAATATGTGATTAAAAAAAAAGTTTTAAGCCTGTGAGAGCTACAGCATTGCTCAGTCCCAAACCCTTTGGGGTTTCCCCGACAGTTTACATTAGAACCACCGGGCCAAAGGGAAAAGACCAAAAAGGTGATTGGCCCCGGGTTGCATGTTTTTCACTTCTTATTGATGACAGGGAAAAATGAAGGAGTTGCAAGGGGCGGGGAGGAAAATGCAGTGTTGAGGCTGTGTCCCTTTTTTTTAGAAAATCCACTGGTTGTAATGGTAATTATTTGAGTAAACAAATTTCGACGCTTTCCCTTTTTCCTCGCTCTTGGTCAACCCCTCTCCCCCTCACCCCTGCAGGTTCATTTACTCCCGCAAAGCTTTTGTTTTTATTCTCTCCTGAGCAGATAAAGGGAAGGGGAAATAACTTATGGCAGAACCCCCTTTAAAATTTTTAAAAAAAAATGGGGGGGAAAGGGAAATCCAAAATTATTACCAAAATTACAATTTCTGCTTTTAATTTTCAGCTTGGTTGCTTTAAAACAGTTTGTGGACCCTGGTGAATCATCCCCCGCTGGTGGGTTTTCGTAGCCACAAAGGGGCTTGGGTTTTTCAAAGGGTTTAATTTACAAGTTTCAACCCCTTGAGTAAAATAGTCTTTGTACCCTTTAAAATTAAAAAATCTGTTGCAGTATATTACTTTATCAAAGGGTTAGCAAAAATAGGCCCCAGCGCCCAAAATGCCAATTAAATGCTTAGAACCCCCACAGCCTATAAAGGTAGTGTGAGCCTGAAGTGGTGTGGGGGTCGTTTTGGAAATTTCAGCCCCTGGTGAGGGAAAACCAAATTTTAAGGGTTCAAATAAAATTTAAAATTTTCCCAAAGGGCAAAAAAGCCCAACCGCAGAAAAATAAAGCATTTTACAGAATAAAAAAAGGCTATATTATTTTATACAGTGTCATATCCTGTTTATGGGTTATATGCGATTTTTGCAACATTAAAGTGATTGTGCGGCACTTTTTTAAAAATCTTTTTTTTAAGAAAACAGCCATATTTTTACAACTCATTTCAGCTCTGTTCACTTTGGCATCGTAGGTTCTGTTCTACATGATGTCTGACTTAACTATTGCGTATGTTTTGTTACACATATTAAAGCTTCCAAAATTATTATGAAATCTTCAAGTTTATTTTTTAGTACAGTGATTGCACAAATTTGTCCCTTTGGGGCATCAGAACCCTGATGAAACAGAACTGTGAGATTTTTTTGTTGTTGTTGTGCTAAGGCTTGGTTCACACCTGTGTCGGAGGGGAAAACGGACACAAGGATCAGTTTTACAACGGACGATAACGACTGGCAGACTCAATTTTTTCACAGGTTGCCAATTGGTTCACCAAAATCCGATTGGCCTGACCCGGATTATAAGTGCAATAATTTGAGTACCAGAATATTGGTAGTGCTCTGGTCTAGAAAGTTGTGAATTTGAAATATAAAAACCTTTGATCTTGGATTTAAAAAAGATTATATTTATGAAGTCTTTGCTCATTATAATGTCATGTTATAAACATATGCAAATGAAACAAATTCTGAAAGTCGACCCTTAGAAGGGGTGGAATCCATAAAAGGGGGGTTTTTAAAAAATAAATTAGAAGAAAACGAAGTTTTTTAAAAAAAAGATAAGAGCGTGAATGAGGATGTGAACATGTTTTAAAAGAGCAGTTTTTTTGTGCAATTTTTCCCGGGGAGACTGTCGTCACCCAGTTGGTTCTCTTGATACAATTTAGAGGATGGTTGCTGAGAAAGATGAATATACAACTGTTCATAAAATGCACAACACACTTTTCCCCCGTGACCCCCAGGAGGGGCCTTTTCAAATTTTTATTTTTTTGAAGAAACATAGCAAAATTTAGTAATATAAAATTATATTGCTGGAAATTAGAGGTATATGAGGGGCTATTTTAATTTTCATTTAAATTTAACTGACATAAAAAAAAGTAGCCCAAATTAAAAAAAATAGCTTTTTTGGTAAACCCCATTTTTGGCCCTTCTATTTGAAAATACTTACTGCAATACCAAGCTAATTTTGGAAAATACAAATGCAAAAACACAAATTTTAAATTTTGGAAAATACAACCCCAATACCCCTTATTTATTTTTAGAAAATACTACAATTTTCACAGCAAAAAAAAACCCCATATAACATAACCCTTTAATTTTAAAAATTTTAAATTTAAAAAAATTAGATAATTATCCCCCACAAAAGCAAACAATAATAACAATACAAAAAAATCCAAGGAGAAAAAAAAAAAAGACTTACAATTAGATGATTCACAAATATATAACGGGAAGGCGCAAAACTCCAAAGACCCGTTTCCCGTAGGGGAAAAAAAAAACCTACACTCAACCCCCAATACACTGGGGGTTTAAACAGGGGACAAACGCCCAAAAAGGGCCACCCCCTAGTAACAAATTTCCCCAAACAAAAATAAAAAACTTTTTTAAAGGAAAAAAGATTTAAATTTCCAAAAAATTTTTAAAAAAAATACAGTTCCAAAAAAAAAAAAAGTCCCAAAAAAAGGGAGATGTTAAACAGGGTGATTTTAGGATTTTTTTTCCCCCCAAGGGGAAAGGGTTTTGGAGATTTCGCCTTCCCTTATATAAATTGGGGATTTATCTTTTTTAAAAAAAAAAATTAAGTCTTTCTTTTTTTCCCTTGGGTTTTTTTAGATTTGGGTATTTTTGTATTGGTTTTTTTGGGGGAAAAATTTTCTATCTTTTAAAAGTATATTTAACAAATTTATGTTTTTGTGGGTTTTTTTCTGCTTTTTATTTAATATTAAATTCCTTCCCCATTAATTTTAAATTTTTTTTCGTGATTGGGAGAAAAAACTATCGCAAAACAAATGGTGATTTTTATTTTTTTTTATTTAGTCTGTCAGATTTATGAGAAATCCAACAGAAATATTTCCTGTATGCCTTTTGTTTTTCAACCCCCCTTAGGGGTGGTTTAACAGGGCTTATTCCGGGGATTTGTTGCGCCGTATTTAGCGCACAAATCCGCCGTGAATACGGGGGGGGGGAGGGGGCTGGGGGCCGGGGGCGCCCCGGCCCCGGGGGCGCCCCCGGGCCCCCGGGCCCCCCAGGGCCAAAAGCAAATTTTTTATCCCGGGCCCCCTTCCCCGCCGGTTTAAAAATTTAAAAAGTGGGAATTTTCACTTTCCCCCCCCTTTTTCCTCCCCCCGGGGGGCGGGGGGGGTAATGGGGGGGGCGGGGGGAGGGGAACCCGGAAAAACCACTGTTCTTATGAGACAGTGGAATTCCATAATGATTTTTGACGGAAAATTTGGGCGTATTTTTTAAAAGGGAAAAATCCCGGGCCGGGAAAAACGGCGCCAAATTTCCCTGGCAAATAAGCCCGGAAGGGGAACGGGCCCCCAAAGTTCCAAAGGGGGTTTGGCCCCGTAAAATTTTTTGGGAGCTTCATGTTAAATTGGAGGTCATTTTTGAACGGTTTTAAACCCAAAACCTTTTTTGTTTTGAAACTAAAAAACCAAATTTGGGGTCCACACGGCAGTTTGCAAATTTCCCGCCCAAAATTTTGAAATTAAAAAAAATCCCGGGGCCCGGTTATTTTTACATAGTTTCCCTGGGGTTTTTGGGGGAAAGGGTTTTTGGGGCTGCTGGTTTTGCCGATTTGCCCTTTTCCCTCAAAAAAAATTTACATGTTTATGTTCCCTTGGGGCCCGGAAAAACTTTTTGGGGGGGAAAGGAATGAAACCCTGTTCTAAGGGTTTTTTTGCACCGGGTGTCGGGGGGTTTAAAAAAAAAAGACCAGCCCGGGAAAAACCATTCAGTGGGGGGGCTGCCCGAAATGGGGGTTTTCTTTTTTTTAACCTTTAATGACCTGGGCTTTATGAGTTTTGTCCAGGGGCCAGTGTTAGCGTAAAAGCAGCTAAACATTGGCGGTTTTCCGGCCGGGGCCGGCCCCCCCTCCCCCTCCCCCCCCCCCCCCCACAAAACACACGCTGTTTTTTTTTTTTTTTTTTAAACCAAATTTTATTTAAATTTTTTTCAATAAAAAAAAAACATATAAAAACCCGCCCCAAAAGATGAATACCACTTTATACACAAAAAAATAATAAAAGGCACCATTAGTACAAAAAAGAAAAGTTCTAAGCAATGGAAAGTACAAAATAGAAATTTAAGGGAACTACTTTGGGGCATAAAAATAAAAAGGTTTGAAGAAAAGACGCCCATCTCCACTAAAAAAACAAAAAAAAAAAATAAAAAAAAAGTAAACCCCCCCCCAAAAAAAAACCCCAAAAAAACACAGAACAGGGGTTTCCCCCTACGCGTTATGTAAAAAAAAAAAAAATTTCCAACATACACCTTTGAAATCAAGAAAAGGTCTGGGAAAAAAAGGTGAAAAAAAAATACTGTGCTGATCCCAAAGCGGTGAGATGTCACACGCCCCGGTCCCTAAAGCCCGAGGGAGAGAAAAGATAGGGACAAATTCACCTCCAACTCTGGCGCACAATTTCCCAAAGGGGGAAAACCCCAGGGCATGGTGTCAGATATGGCTGGGGGAAAAGCTCCCATGTTAGGGTTTAAGAAAACCAAAACCCCCCCAGGGTGCCTGAAAAGCCCGAAGGGGGAGAAAAACCAAAGGAGGTGTAAAAAAAAAGGGGCAGCATGATCTCCTTGATCTCCTGGGGGGTGTAAAAGTTAATTTAAAAACTCCTGCCATTTTTGAAAAATTTTAGAGCTTTGGGTTTTTCCTTGTCCGATGAGGGTTTTTTTGGGTCCATTTCGAGTTTGAAGTTTCCCCAAAAGGATCGCTTCCTCCCAATGTAAGGGTTGGTTTTGGTTCCAACCATTTGGCCAAGGGGTTTTTTTTAGCCCTAAAAAAAATTTATGTGAAAAAATTGATGGTTTCCTAAAATGTTGTTGGTAAATTAGGAAACGGGAAAAGCTGTTTTTGGTCAAAAAGTTAAATACATTAAAAATTTAAAATTCGAGTTTTTTTAAGATTTGTCCCCCAGAAATTTTTTGGTTTCTACCGGGTCCTTTATACTATAGACAAAATCCGTGCGGGGGGGGGGGGGGGGGGGACCCATATTTGTACGGGGGAAAAAATTTTGTTTTTTTTAAATGTTTTTTAAGTTTTTTTAAATTTGGGACAGCTGAAATTTTTTTTTTATTTATAATGTATTTTTTTGAAATTTAAAAATCTTTTAAAATGAAATTTAAATTGGAGATTCTTTAAATTACTTCATTTTGGGTTTACATGTTTTTTTATGGTATGGTGACTTAAAACCATTTTAGACCAGTTTTTGAATTTGGTACGGGTTTTGTCAAAACAGTCTGGACAAGCTGGATGGGGGGAAAAAAAAGGCCAAAAAATTGCGGAATGGGAATTCTAAAAAGGGTTCCCCTTCCACCTCCCCTTAAACAATTTTATTTATGAATCTTCAGCCATCCCGGGAGAATTTTATAGAGATTTTCCTTTTTGGGGGTAATCTTCCCCCACTTACCCAAAAACCCCGCGGGGCCCCCTCGTCTTCTGAACCCCTTTAAAAACCAGCATAAAAAAACGCCTAAAGAGAGGGGTTTCTGTTGAAAAAGTAGGGCCGAAACTTTTTAACCCCAAAAGCATTCAATTGAAAATGCCCTTTAAACTTCTAAAAAAAACTAAACAAAATTTTGGGAGAAACCCAAAAATGCGTTGGGGAAAGGGTAAAAAATTTTTTGAATAATTCTGAGAGGATAAAAACCCCGTTTGGTGGGAAGGGGTGAATAAGCGGGGAAATAGTTAAAACCCCCTTTACTCCTCCAGTTTTTAAAATTTGGGGGGTTTATAAAAGGGGGGGCCGGTTTTTGAATTCGGGGTTTGTCCATAATGGGAAATGTATCTATGTTTTTTTTTGGCAGAGAAAACGGGGTTTCTCCAGGCCTTCCGGGCTCCCGACGTGTCCCCCACAATGGGGCTTGTTTCCCCCCCTTTTGGGAAAGAGCAGAATATTTGGTATGAAAAAGGGGCCGGGAAGCGTCCATGGGGGGAAACCCAGTGCCGCCTCGGAAGACTTTTTAAAACCCAATCCGATCTTTTGACGAGGGGGGCTGGCAAGATTATAAAACCCTTTTAAGTCCGGAAAATTTTTCCCCCCCCCTTTCCCCCTTTTGGGAGGATCATTTTTCGCTAGGGCTATCCGGGGGCTTTTTTTAAATTCCCATGGGAAAAGAAGTGAAAGCGGCTTAAATTTTGGCGGACTTCTTTATGTCTAAGAAATTAAGGGGATTTTTTTGTAAAAAAATAGTTTTTTTGGGGAAAACCTTCACACCCGGGAAAAGAGGGCCCTTTAGAAAGTAAGGGGAAAGCGGAAGATGCATCCATCGTTCTATTTCCCTTTTCCCAAATTTTTGGGGAAACAGGGGGGGAAAAAAGGGATAAATGGATAAGGGGATTTAAAACCGAAATTTATTCCCAGATACTATGGAGGCACCCCCCCAGGGATTTTGGGAAAAATTTGCAAAGAAAGAAGGGGAAGAAGGTGAATGAGCAGGGGAGAGATCCAAAAAATTCTGCCCTTAAAAAAAATTTAACTTTGAAGCCCAAAAAAAAACCCCCCAAAACTCTTTAAAGGCAAACCCCGGAAACCCCCGCCAGTGGGTCAGATAGATAAATCAGAAAAATCTCACGAATAAGGAAAACCTTAATTTTGGGTTTGAATTTGATTTTTAAATTTCCCCAGTAGATCGGGTTTTGGCGGCCGGGCTCTTTTAGACCCTTTTCAAAGGGCCCAAAATTTAAAAACCGTATGGGGATAAGGGCATCTCTGGGGGGTTCCTTTCCCCCCAAAAATGAAGGGCCCAAAAAAATTAAATCCCCGGGGTTATAGATCGGGGCCGGGGATTGGAATATAGTGAAGGGGATATAAAAAACGGAAGGGCCCTAAAATTTTAAAATCCTTCCATCATCCCCCAGCCACCCTCCAATACCCGTAAAAACCTTTTTTTTGCATCAAGGGAAAGGGACAGGGGGAGGGGGGGAATGAAGTCTGGGTTAAAATTTGATTCACCCAGAACATAAATGACTTTACAAAAAATTAGAGAAGTTCGCTTTTGGCCCCTTAAGAATCCCGTCTGTTGGAGTAATGAGACGGGGAAGAAAGGGGTGGCAAGCCTGCCCCGCCAACCCTTAAAAATTTTTAAATTTTAAAAAGTCAACATTTTTTAAAAGAAATTGGAGGGTTTACGAGGAGGGGAGAGGGCAAATCCTTTTCCGCCCACACACTGTTTAACCCCTTTAAAAAACCCCCTGCAAAAAATGGGCCGCATCGTTTTAAAAAGAATGAAAAAGTGCCGCACACTGTTCTTCACTTTCCCATTGGGAAAATCAGGGGCGAAATCGCTGATTTCCGATCGGGTAAAATGGCAACGGGTGCCTTTTTTTGAAAGGGCTTCCCCTTGGGTGCCATTTTCTTTTGGGAAAACCTAATGCTTTTTTTATGCAATATTAGGCGTATAAATGATTGGGGCCCCCCCATGGTTTAAGCACCCTAGGGGGGCCCCAAGCTAAAGTAAAAAAAAAAAAAAAAGTTTTAAAAGTAAAAAAAAAATAAAAAAATATTAAAAGTTTTTAAACACCCCCTTTTCCGAGCGGGCGCTGCAGCCCCTGGTGCAGGCTGCGGGCGCGCTTTGTCCCCTGCTGTCCCCCTTGCCCTGGGGGGGGTTTTCCCCCCGGTTTCCCCGGGGGGGCCCCCCACTCCCCTTGGCACTGCCCCCTTACCTGGGCCCCCGCTCCAGTCTGCCCCAAACCGTCTGTCGCTAGTGCGTGCATCCCCGAAACCCTAGGCGCCGCGCCCCGGCTCGTTAAAATTTTAAAGGGGTAGCGTGTCGGTTAAATTTCTGTTGCCCGGCGGTGAACCCAAAAAAATGGCTCCCACCTCTTTCCCTTTACCTCGCCGATTCCATAGGCCCTTTAAACCCATGGGGGAAGCCTTTTTTAAACGAATTTTGGGAACCAAACCTGCCCCTCCCGGGACACGGGGTATGGAAAATTTTAACGAAAGTTTACTTTTTTTATTGAATATTTTACTATAAAACCCCTAGTTAAAAATTTCCCAAAAAAAAGTGCAAAAAGGTTTTTCGGCCCTTTCAGGGTTGTTTGTCACCCCTTTAAACGTTAAAAATTGGGGAAACCTTTTTTCATTCCCTTTTGTCTCTTCCCCTTTTTACCGTTCTGCTTACGCCTGTCTAACACCACGAAAACCCCCCCCCCCCCGCTGCCTGCCCCACAATTTTGGGCCTGACCCCCCACTATGAGTTTTTCCTGCCGGGTTCTTTCCGCGTTGTGCCTTGGGGGCAAGCAATCACTCAGGGGTAGCGACCTGGTTTGGAAAACCCGCCACAGCAAGGGCCTCCCCCTTTTCCCGGGAGGCCTCTGGTAAAAAAACCCGGGCCTACTTAACTTTCCCCTTCCCCGGTGAGCTTTTTACCACCCCTTGCGGGGGTCCCGGGGTCCACTACCCCAGCCCCTTACACCCCCCTTTTGCCAATTTTTTCAATTAAAAAAAAAAAAATAATAAAAAAGTTACACATATTTGGGGATTGCCACATCCCAAAAAGTTTTGATTTGTTTAAAAAATAACATAATTTTATTTTTTGTACGTGAACAGTAAAATGAAAAAAAAATTTCCCAAAAGGAAAAAAAATTTCGGTTTTTTGGTTCCCCCAAAAATTTTTCGTCCTAAAAAAATTGGAATAAAAATTTATCAGAAAGGGCTCATATATTGCAAAACCCCGGTACCAAAAAAAAAGTACGCCATCTCTCAACAATGCACCCCACTGACGTTTTTAGGTGTTTTGTTTCAAAAAAATTTTGGGGATTTTTTTTGCAGAAAATGGCCCCCGGGGGGCATTAAAATAAAGAAAATTTTGGAACTTTTTTTGGGCCAAAAATAACGGGGAAAACCCAAAATTTTTTGGTATTGCCCGTTTAAAACATCATATTTACGGGAAAATTGAACGTTTGAAAAAAAAAAACCCCACAAACAAGGGTCAAGGCTTTTTTTTTCACAATTTGACTTGGGAAAATTTTTTTTTTTGGTTTCCCAGTATATTCTATAGTTTCCCGTGAATAACACCATTAGAAGGGACATCTTTCCCGCAAAAAAAAGCCCTTTATATTTATGTAGGTTTAAAAAAAAAAAAAAGTTATGGGCCCAGGAAAAGGGAAAGGGGGAAAAAAAAAAATATGTTTCAACAAAAAAAAAAGGGAAAATCCTTAAAGGGGTTAAAGGGCTATCAGGGGTGGTTAAAAAATTAGTTTAAAAGGGGGCCCTTTTAAAACTGGGAAAACAGTCTGTAAATCCAACCGAAAACCCTGCCATGGGGACAAGTCCCCAAAAAATTGTCGCGTGTTGGCAAATAAAATTGTTAAATTTATTTGAAACTGCGTCACCCCTTTTGCCTTTTGCACTTTCTCAGCCCGTTTCCTTTTTTAACGCCCTTAATAATTTTATTTTAAGTAAAACTTTCTAAATTTTAAGTCTGAAATAAATACAATTAAAAAAAATTTAGAAAAAAAAGTTTTGAACCCGAATTTTGGGGGTTCATTATTAGCGTGAAAACTTTAGATTACATTTGAAGCAAAGGAAAAAAAAGTCTTGTAAATTTAATACAGATTGGTGTGGCTTCCACCTCTTTTACCGTCTCCTTACTGAAATAATTCAGGAAAAGGTGATATTTTTGCATCATAATTCCTACAATAACTACTGTAGGATGAAAACAATTTTAACTTCCTGTTTTACTTTTTAAACTAAAAGGGGTTTTTGAATTTTTAGGTGGTTTATTTTTTTTTCTAGAAAAAAAATTTGACAAAAATATTTAAGGGAAAAAAAGAAAAGCTTCGACTTTATTTTTATGTTATTCCGCTAGTTAAAAAAGATTAATGTTTCACATAATGAATTATCGAGTGTTACTGAAGTCTGGCACTACTTGTTCCCTCTGCGAGTTCAATCTCTTTTCAATGCTGCACCTGCTACCCAACAAAATAAGTAGGACAATGTCTACTTTCACCTATTTTTTTTTACTTACTTTACAGCAACACTGCTAATTTGTCATTTTATTAACACTTTAGGATGCATCACAAGTATGCTTGTCATGTGGAGCAGGCGCTTCATGTATCAGGACGACCATAACCTTATGCTAATTGTGCAGACACAACAAGTGGACCTGTGTGATCAGTAGTGGATAAACAGCTCTATTCTATTGGGGCAGATCATATTACGATTCTGATCGCTGCTGTTTAACCCTTTGAATGTGGCATATACAGGGAAAGATTAGGGGGCATGCTGTGATTGTGTAACACAAACTACATGTAATGCAATCAGAACCCATAACTTTATATGTGCCATCAGCTGGAGGGCCATTGAGGACCCCATGAGCTATTTAAATTCAAATAACAGTGGCACACTATGGACTAAAGAAACCATCTAATGGGACATAGGAAATTTGGAAAAAGCATTACTGCTAACTAGGATACATGAAAAAAATGAGGCTCTTAATTCACACTTTTGGCCAAAAATGTTTAAGCCCACCTCCCAGTCTTCAAGGGGACCTCATATGCAGGTGGTTCCTACGCTATTGTTACCTCTATTGGGTCCTTTTCGGACCCGCACACTTCAGGGAGCCTGAGGAAGTGGGCGGGATGCAAAAACCAAAATGGAGGCCGCCACTCCTCCCTACATATAGTCAGAAACAACACTTGGTTTTGCACATGGAAAATTTTTTTGTTTGAAAATAATTTGATAATGAAAAATGTTTTGTTTTTTTCATGTATCCTAGTTAGCAGTAATGCTTTTTCCAAATTTCCTATGTCCCATTAGATGGTTTCTTTAGTCCATAGTGTGCCACTGTTATTTGAATTAAATGTTTATTTTGGTTGCTGCCACCCAGTTGCATTTGTTTTTTCCAACATGTTTTTATTAAAATTTTTTGAAAAGGTAAAACATAATTAAAAACCCAAATTTGGGGACAAATACAGGGAACAATCAGTTCCCTCCCCCCGTAGGCATAGTCACCTTTTTTTTTCCCGGTAAAGAAAGAGAGGAAGAGAGGGGGGAACCAGTCATGGCCATAATAGCAAAAGTTACCAAAAACACACGAATTGCTTGGGGGGGGTCGGACACTAGTGATTTGAAAAGGAAATTTGTATTTACGATAACTTTGAAAATTTTGGGGTTTCTACATAAGAAAAGCTAGTTTACAATACACTCAAAGTGGGCAAGGGGGTTTCGAACTTGGGAGTAAAAGCAAGTGGGGGGGAAAGTAATTGAGTGTCACCCGCAGCGATTCCACGGGTTTCCCCGGCCCTGTTTTAGCAGTGGGAAATTTTTTTTTTGGGTTTGAGTGTTTCTTTAAAGGGAGGCAAAATGCCAGGGGCTAGTGGGCGCCCCCCGGGGTGACAATGTTAATTTTTGGGGGAAAATACCCTTTTTTCCACAAAGAAAGAATAGGGCAAAAAAAAGGGGGGTGGGGGAAGGAGCCCGGGGGGGAAGGTTTGGCACACCCGCGAGAGAGGGAGAGACCCACCGAAAATTTTGCATTTTTGCAGCACCAAGTTCAAAAAGGGAAAATGTCCCCGTTAGGGTCACTCCTGCGATTTGGTATTCCAAGTACCAAATGGTGAGGCTAAAGCATTGTTTGAGTTTTGAACGGAAAATCCCGGGAGTAAAATAAAATTTTCCAAAATTTGATAGAATTTTTGCCTTTTTTTCTTTGAAAAGAGATGTTGACCCATCCATCCGGAATGAGGGGGATAATTTGTCTAAGAACAATTTATGTTTTGGGGTAAAAGGGTGGATCCACAGTGCAGAATGGATTTTTTTGCAGCTGTGGTATAACCGTATTTTTCGGCTAAAGGCCACCGGTTTATAAGGCGCTTTATCAATGACGCCTTTTAAAGTTTTTGGGTTCTATAAAGGCGCACGGATTATAAGGCCGGCACTTTAAAATGAAACAAAGCCAGACCGCAAGCCAAGCTTCATTCAACACTTTCCCAATAACTCTCAATTTGAAATTTGTAACAAAAGTCAATACATGACATTTTCGTGCCGTTTCGCAAAATAGTGTACATTGGGGGACACCTTATTTCCCCAGGAGGGGGCCCGACCCCCGGCCGGTTTTTTCCTTAAATTGGGGCCAACCCTAGCATTCGGTAACCCATGTCACAAAAACAGGGGTTTCCTTTCCCCCCCCCCGGGGGAAAAAGCCCAAAATCCAAATAAGAATTGATTCAATAAAAAGGTGCATCGGACTATAAGGGGCACTTTCGATTTCTGAGAAAATCATAGGCTTTTATGTGGCCTACGGAGATTGTAGTTTCTTTTGGACCCCGAGGGTGGGGGACCCGGCAAGGGGGGATGCCGTTTTTGTACCAAAAGGGGGAGTCAGGCAGAAGGGAGCAGATGTGTATCACAAAAGAGCGTACCCGGGGCCAAATGTTCCCGATGGAGGGGGATGACCACAGGCAATGAAAAAGATCCATGCGGATGAGGGGTTTGGGACATGCATGGAGGGAGAGAACCCTTAAATGTCCCTGTGTGGAGAATGTATGTCCTGTGGGGAAAAAGGGGAATCCATTTTCCCCTAGACATGAGGGAATAAATTTTGTTTCCATGTTTTGGATGCAAGGTGACTTCTGAGAGATGGAATCAATCAATTGCGGCCACAAGAAAGCCTTGTTGCTGGTAGTATAGTCTAAAGGGGAGCGAAGGAATTTTAATCGTTTTGTTTGGCCTTTTTGCCTTTGGGCGGGGAATGTTAGTGTTGTTTTTGGGGCACCCAGTCCCGATCCGTGGGTGTTTGGGACTTTTGTATGTAACGCGGGGTTGCGGGAAAAAAACGGGTGGGCACCGATGGAGGGGTATTTCATTTTGGGTTCATTAAAGAGGATAGGTTTCCTGGTAGTTGGATCTAGGGGGTCACCAATTTTTTTACCCACCTGCCGCCACAAGTGGAATCTACCCTGTGCTCGCCCACCCTGGAAGGATGGATTCCCTATGAAGGGAAGCAAAAGGGAGTGCCTAGGATTGAGTCCTTGAATCTGTCTCGCCTTGGTCCATGTTTTCCAGGCTGTGATTATAAGAGGGTTTGATTTGAGGTGCGTTGGGATATCTGAAAGTGGTAGGTGTAATAAGCTAGTTTTGGGAGATGTCAGGGAAATTTAAATTTTTGATCTAATTTTGGTATCGGTTTTAGATAGAGGTGTTGAGCAGCCAGTACCCTAGGATCCTAAGCTGGGTTGCTAAGTTATAAAGCTGAAGCTGTGGAAAGTTAATACCCCCATTCTTTTTGTGTTGGTGGAGGACTTTTAGGGCGATTCGGGGTCTACGGCTATTACATATAAATCTTTGAAAGCAAGAGTTAATCCGTCTTTGATGTCTAGGTGTAAGATAGAGAGGAAGTGATTGGATAATGTATAGGAGTTTGGGGAATATGATCAATTTGATTATATTGGCGCTTCCTAAGGGGGAGAGTGTAAGATTTTTCCAGGTGCTGAAATGGGGCTCAAGGGAGCAAATAAACGGTTTTATATTTGCTGAGTAGAGGGAGCTTGCTTTTTTTGGTTATTAGTACCCCTAGATACGTGAGAGAGTCTGTTTGCCATTTACATGGGTAGTTTGTCGCCCAGGGGGGTGCTGGCCTACCCTTTATAAGGAGAGCCTCAGATTTTTGTTGGTTCACCTTGAAACCCGACAATTTTCCGTATTTTTGGATATCAGCCAGAATATCTGGCAGGCTGCGGCTGGATTGGAGATGTATAGTAATATGTCATCTGCAAATGCAGTCAGTTTGATTTCCTGAGAGCCTAAACTGATGCCATTAAATGGAGTCACAGTTTCAAGGCGACGAATGAGGGGGTCTATCGAGAGGTTGAAGAGGAGGGGCGAAAGCGGGCATCCCTGGCGTGTACCTCTCTGAATTGGGACTGGATTAGAGTTAAAGCCATTCACTGTGAGGGCGGTTGTGGAATGGGTCTGACAGTGGTGTAGAAAGTGGAGAAATGTGCTGTTTCTGCCCATGAGCTATTTGATTATATTTCATGTTCTAAGCGCATACGCAAGTACAATTCCTATTATTATGTGATACTTTGCTCTAATAGTACACACGCTAATATATTGACATATAAATAAAGTTAAACACACAACAATACTATTTTTTTTTTTTAAAGTAAACTAACTTTATGAAATATAATTTATAACATATAAGATATACATTATGTATAATCCCAACCTGTAAGAATAAGTTCCTTGTCTGACTTTTCCTATCCAAAAAATTTGGTGTGAAATCGAAGGCAATATTTGGATTGCTGCAGAGGACTTTTACTTTACAGAGGCGGTATTCACAATTGCTTTGGATGCTAGCTAGCACTATTTCAACAGGGCTGACCTGCATCACTCTTGCCAGAGTGAAATCCAAGATGGGTCAGCTCCAAAGAATGGATATGTCTAATAGCACAGTTCTGAAATCTCTGCTGTTTAACCCTTTGCCACAGTCCAAGACAGTGGAATGATTAACCCCTTAACGACCTGGGGCGTATCCCTACGTCCAGGTCGTTTGGGGGTTAAAGCCCCCGGACGTTGGATACGTCCTGAGGATCGCGCGAACTCTAAAGCAGAGTTCGGGGCGATCGCCCGGGGGTGTAGCTGTATATTACAGCTGACATCCCGCACCATCGGCCCGACCCCGGATCGCTCCGTGGGGGGGCGGATAAAACCCCCTAATTATCGCGACAATCCGGTCGCAATAAACTAAGAGAGAGCAGGAGGAGATCGCTCCTTGCGTCTCTGTCGGCGGCAGCAGCGCACGGATTGGGCGATCCGTGCAGCTCCTGCCTCCCTACAGACACCACGAGGGAGAGAATCCCCTTCCGGGTTTTTCGGACGTCCGACGCCCGGCCCCCCCCTGTGGGGGAGGCCCGGCATCGTGACTGCAGTTTCATAGGGAACCCGTCATAGCACAAGCTATCATGATTTCCTATGAAAGAGAGATCTAAAAATCTTCTTCAAATCCCCTATGGGGGAAAAAAA
>JAODAL010023132.1:0-63297 GCA_025379985.1 Phyllomedusa bahiana
AGCCCTGAACATGGAATCCTATTTTAAGGTTTAGTTTTGCGAGATATTTTTGCCAAATTTTGGGTTTCCCGAATAATAATGCTCTGCTTGGGTCTGCAAATGGAAGCTTCCATCAAGACCGCATTCTGCTCACTATGAGGCTATTGCGGTTGGACTATGCAAGGTTGTTGCTCTACTTCCTTATCAACCAACTAAGGGTATGTTTACGTTTTTTTTTTGTTTTTTGTTTTTTTAAGCGTAACTTTTCATTTCAAAATCAGCTTAAAAAAAAAGCCTAATTTAGAGCCTTATTTTGAAGCATTTTTTTTTTTTTTTTTTAAATTCTATCCCCATTGTTTCGTATGGGGATTTTACAAGCGAAAAATGGATCAAGAATTGATGTCACTTAATTTTACGGCTGGAATTGCAACCAAAAAACAGCTCGCAATTACGCTTCGTGTGAATGACAAGGCGTATTTTACATTATATACAAAGAGGAATAATTTGAAACTTGTCTGAAGCAGATTTTGGGCCGTTTTCCCAGCACGTAAAATGTGCTAAAAAATACCGTGTGAACATACCCCTTGGGTTATGGTTCATAAACTGATTTTTGGCTCAATTCGGGGGCAATTTCACCACTGAATCTGCCTCAGAAAAAGCATCCAATGCAACAGTATTCTGACTTCCATTATACCCTATGGAAAATCAGCACCGATAAAGAATTGACATGTTGATTCTTTAAGGTGTTTTCCGCGGCGCCCATTAAAAGGAACAGGAGGCAGAAAATCTGCCCCGGAAAATCAGTGTCACATCCTCGTCTGAATTCCGCGCTTACAAGTGCGGAATTTCCAAAGAGGATAAGCCGCTGTTATTTTCATCACATAATTCCGTCGTGTGGACCTACCCTACGGAGGAAAAGTGAAGGAAAAGAGTAGTTGTACAACTCAGATCAGGAGAGGAAGCAGCAACTTCAGAGTGCCCTTTTCGGGGTAATGGCTCCAACAAGGGGTTACAGTAAGGCAACATTAGGCTGCTTGGTGCTATATTAAGAACAGCAGTTGTATCCAGTTACCACTCCCTATCCTGAAAAGACAGGAAGTGAAGTATACCAAGTTTCTGACAAGCTGTTTATTATACCAGGGAATTTAACAGGGTTGTAATTGTGGTTTCTTTTAAATAAATTTATGCTGGTGATGCAGTAACAAAATAAAAAGAAAAACGATACGCACCTCTGTCCGCATATATAACCCTATATATCACAGAGCTCAGCTTCTCTTCTTCAAAACCCCCTAAATCACAAACTCACTTCTTTTTCCCATAAAACCCAAAAAATACAGAGCCTTTTCCTTTAAAACCCCTTATTCCAAAAGTCAGTTTCCTTTAATTCCCTTTATTATCACAGAGCCAGCTTCTTTTGTCAAAACCCCCCTTATATCAAAGCCAGTTATTAATAAAAACCCTAAAACCCCCCCTTTTCCAAAAAAAACCCATTTTTACAGACTAGTTTTCCTCTGTTTTAAAATTCCAAAACCTCAAAGACATTTACAAGATAAAACCCCTTAAACAGACCCATGTCGATGTTTTTCGTAGGATGACAACCAAGGAAAACAATTTTTGTCCACAATCCCAAATGTTCTCTGAGTATCATTGTGAAATATCCTGTAGTCTATTTAGTAAACTCTCCCCCACCCCTGTCCTATGGTCTTAAGTGATAACTAGTGTCCATCCTCATGACCACGAGAACTGTCACTCAAGAACATAGGGGTGGGGCTGGGGTCAGGGCTGTGGAGTCGTCAAACGAAGCCCCGACTCCAACTCCTCAATTTCCCAAACCTCCGACTCCTGACCTCCCCCATACATGGCGCATGTTTAATAAGAAGTATACCTTTACTTTGTTATTAAAATGAACAACATCCGTCTTTTTATATCACCTTATGATACAATAATCAAGATATTTAGGGTAGAACAGAACTGACACAGTCAAAGGGAAAACAAAGTTTTGATCTTTGAACACTGGTGGTAGAGCTGAGCGCGAGCCGCGCGCGAGCGAGCGTAGCGAGTTATTATCCAACGAGACGCAGTCTCAGGCACCAACAGTGAGGAATGGTGAGAAGAGACCTGGGATTAGAATTTGGTTCAAAGATGTGCTTTATATCCAATCAGTAGCCCAGAAGGATTCCGGCATGGTACTGAATAACGCAAAAGGTGGTATTCCCCCAAATACTACAAAATAATCTCGAAATTTAACATTTTAGATTAATTTAGGAGTCAAAACTTGTAACTAAGCAGATGCTAAATACTTGCAAGTCAAATGTATGTGAAAGATGACAATGTATATAAAATTACAGTAGCCCATGTACAAAGCAGTAGTGGATGTTTTAGATATGGAGCTCTGAAGTCACATCAACAGATTTCTCAAACATGTTACCATTTGCATTGTCACGTAAAATCTAAATATATTTACATTATGGATAAAGAGACTTTAGGACACAAAAAAATTGTAAATATGTAAACACTAGCAGGGAACATTTGTGAGTCTCTGATTTGTTCTGAGAATTAGTATTGCGCCTCCATCAGATCCATGCATACATGTACCTCACATCGTGATCTGCGATTTTGTTCCAGGCTAGTAGAACGGCCTCTCTACACTCACTTGGGTTGTGGGCAAAGTGGTGACCCAACAGGCACCATCTCTACACAATGTCAGGGTATAAAGGAATTTGCCTGTCACCCACAGTCTAGTTTTGATGAATGGTTGAACTTCTCTACTTCTTTGAAACAGTGAAAAATATTGCTGAAACTGTTTGCACATGGGAGCAGAATTTTTCCCCCTGGGTCAGCTCTTTGCCTGCTCGCATGTCGATATTATTACACACCTCAGTGATGAGGTTGCCCACTATGAAGATATGGGAGCAGTAGGCACTGGCCAGACCTCAATTTCCCATGCTCTGCAAACAACCCAATACCCTCGATTGCTCCACTTTTGGCACTGCATCGAACTAACTGGACAACTAATATATATTTTGGGAGTCTGATTCGTCCAATTTTTAGACGCCTCGACTCCTGTGCAAAATAGCCACCAGACCTCCCTTCTAGCCACCGAACATGGACTCCGACTCCACAGCCCTGGCTGGGGTGCGATCAATGCATAGAGCCCAGGACACTTCACAGTTTGGAATTGGCCACAGAACACTTCGGATATGTTCACACGTGTAATTGTGGGGCGTATTTCGGAGCGTAATTGCGTTGTAATACGCCCCGCAATTATGAAAATTCATAGCTCACAATACCCAACGTATTCAGCAATTTTTTTATTTCGGGAGTCCTAAGCAATTACGAAAAGCACACACACACACACACACTGTGTCCCCTCTAGCGGTGATAGTAAAGAGATACAACTCCTGAATGGCTGTGCAGACTAATCTTAGTTTATTCGCACTGTTGCCTTATCTACATTGGTAGGTTCATCATATACGCAGGATAGTGGAAGGACATGTTTAAATTGATTTCGCCCGTCTCTGACACCTTGTTCTGACGCGGGCCTAGAATAAAGGATTAGACAGGCCAAAGGACAAATACAAGATGTGCGCGCGACGCGTGAGTCGCGAGAATAATGGGTTAATCTTTCTCTACACTACTTTGGGTGTTCCAGCTTTCTTCACACTTGAAGGTTCTCTCTCTATAAAACATGTACGGACAGGTAATTAAAGACGTTTTCCAAATATAGTGCTTTAGGGTTTTTTTGCTTTCTTGAGGAGATAACAGATATGATCTCCTCTGAGTGCCCACAGGTTGGCATCTGAGAATATCGAGTGACGTCACCACAGGTCGGACTGCCGGTAGCTCGAGAACAGAGGGTGTTATCTCTAACAAACTAGGGAGACTATATATTTTTGGGGAAAAGTAATTATATATGGAAATAGGGGATACTCAAAAAGCTACACAACTAGAAAAATTAAACCCCTTTATAAAACGTAACCCTGATTACAACATGTGGACACTGCCCAATAGAATATTTATGTGTATACAGTGTAACTGGTGGTAAGATGATAGGTGGACCGTTTGGATTGGGCATATGATTAGTATCTGGATTGGTCACCATTGTCTATGGAGACTCTATCATCTGATGGGTACTTATCTTACTACTAGTGGGTTACTAACGAGTAAGGACAAACACCCATGGTAGGTGGTAAGATTATCCATGTACTCATAGTGTTCCTATACTGTAGTACTACCTAGAGTCTTTTTGTACTGTGATTGTTTGATCTATTTTAACTGCATGATTATTAAAGGTTACGTTTTATAAAGGGGTTTAATTTTTCTAGCTGTGTAGCTTTTGAGTATCCCCTATTTCCATATATATATTTTTTGGGGGAATTGTCTGATTCTGGTATGTAAATGGCTGGGTTTTTGACAGGAAGCATAAACACAGATAGCTGGCTAGCAAAGGCGAGGGAGGTTTTTTCAGAAAAGAATCTCTCATATCAATCTCACGTACCAACATTAAAAACAGCCTTTAGAGATCTATTACGAAGCTATAAAGATTACGCAGTATCTTGGTGGGAAATTCAGTCCCTGGAAAGCTATATAAGTCAAAAAATTGTTCCAAGAGGACTGAGAGTCGCACCGATCCCAGCTGAGAGATTGTGTTCAGAGAGTTTCATAAAGAAGTGGGAACAAGAGGCCGTTGAATCAGCTTTGAGATATATGACCCTTTTGGTTGAGGAAGAGAGGGTTAGGTTAGAACACTTGGCAGGTAAATTACAGGAAGACAGACATAATTCTTAAATTTAAGTCTGATCCCGATTTCAGTGGAAAAGAACTGGAATTGCAAACAAAACGGTCTAAACATCAAAACTATATTAAAGAGAAAAAACATAACTTTTTTGTAAGGGATTTGGAGGATTTCAGAGAGGGGCGTGCTTATAATTTCCTGACATCGCGGCAGTTTAAAAAGAGGGAGGTGGAAACAGATCTCTCGTCCTCTGAGGCTCAATATTCAGACGTAGAGAGGACCAACGATAAAACTGGTAAAGGCCGAGGTAAAGGTCGGGGAAAAGGGAAAAAAGGATGTATGTCAAAAACATCTTCCTCTGCAGACTCCTCTGGCACGCCCATAACAGGAATGGGACATGGTGCGGGATCTTTTTTAGGACAACAGAAACTCCAGCTACTGTCCCAATATCCCTTAAGAAACAAAAACAACTAGAGACTAAGGATGAATTAGAAGTGATTAATCTTTCGACATAGGTGATCCAAGGGGATGAGTTGGCAGTTCTGAAGAAAGGTCTGTCATATGTGCCAAGTAACCATTATAATAATTTCCATTGGGTCAAGGATTTTAATCTCTTTGTAAGAAAACTGAAATGGGCCAAACTTTATGAATCAGATTTGACAGAACGTAAACAATTTGGGATTGAATTGACAGATCTCCCAGGGGTGAGAGCTCTACAGGACCTATTAGATGAGGAGGAGAGGATTGTTGGTAAAGGTCCCTTCACTGATTTGAGGTTAATGAGTAGTAAGAACCCACCGCCTAGACCCTACTATTGTATTGATACATTTTTTGAGGTTGTGGTACAAGAGCTTAGATCTTTGAGCCCCCAGTCCAGAGTTAAGGAGAATATATCCAGAGATGAGAGAAAGGCCTTGAAATCTCTAGAACAGAATCAGCAAATTGTGGTAAAACCGGCTGATACGGGGGGGAACATTGTGGTGTTGGACATAGATATGTATAAAGAAATGCGTTTAAAAATTTTGAGGGATAAGAGTTGCTATGAGATATTGAGAGAAGATCCTACTCCCCCCGATTTAAACAAGAACTGGTAGAGATTACAGAGAGAGCTCTTTCCAATCATGTCATTAACAAAAAAGAATTTGATTACATTGTACCAAAGTTCCCCCGCTTGTCTACATTCTATGGCCTACCCAAGGTTCATAAGGGGCTTACACCCCTTAGAGGGAGACCCATAGTGTCCGGTATTGGTAATCTGACTGAGAGGGCAGGGACATATATTGATCAGGTCCTAAGAGAATTTGTAGTGAGTTTACCGTCATACATAAGAGACACAGGGGATCTTCTTACAATTGATGGACTACATGTGGAGGAAGATGTCATTCTGGGTAGTATAGACGTAGAGGCACTTTATTCTTCATACCCCATGAAGCAGTTATAAGAGCCACAAAATATTTTCTAGAATCTAGAGGATTACAACTTCAGGCCCATAATGATTTTGTTTTGGAGCTCTTGTCCTTCATATTACGGAGGTATTATTTCCTCTTTGATTGCAAGATCTACCACCAGCTCAGGGGCACAGCGATGGGGACCCCATGTGCTCCCACATATGCTAATGTGTTCCTGGGCTGGTGGGAGAGGACGGTTGTCTTCTCTGAAATGTCAGATGAATTTACATCAAAAATACTACTTTGGTGTAGATTCATTGATGATATTCTGGTTCTATGGAGGGGCGATTCGGCTGAATTTAAGAAATATGTGGGACTTTTGAATGTGAACAACATAGGTCTAAGTTTCACATTTGAATACAATGAATATGCATTACCGTTTCTGGATATTATGATTTTCTAAGAATAATGATTTCACTCTTGGACACGAAAAATATACCCTAAAAACTACAGCAACGAACAGTCTCCTGAGGTGGATAGTTTCTCCGGACCCCTTCGGAGAGGGATTCCGAGGGGGCAGTACCCTTTTCCCCCAGGGGAAAAGCTCAATTTGTCAAACCCTTTAAAAGTAAGGCTAGGGAATTGAAGAAGTTTCGGGGGGGGGGGTTTCCCTGGTCCGGTTCTTAAAAAAGGCTTATCAGGGGGGGCCCAGTAAGACAAAAATTTATTTAATACCAAAATAAGAAGGGTAAGGGCAGAGGTGAAAAAAAGGATCATTGGGGGCTTTTTTGTAGATCACAAAGGGAAAGGGAAAATTTTGGAAAATACTGGAGGATTTTGTTTCAGAAAGGAACCTTGAAGCATTTCCTTGCAGAAAGACCACTAAAAACTTATCGGAAGGGCCGAAGTGTACGAGATTATGTTGTGAAAAGTCACTTTGTACAGCCGAGTAACGAAAACTGGCTAAGTAGGCAACCGGCTGGTTGTTATCAATGTGGCAGGTGCAATTTTTGCAAATATGTGGTAAAGTGTAAGGAATTTGAGAGTACATCAACTAAAGAACAATTCGAAATAAGAAATGTTATTACGGTAACAGTACCACGGTGGGGGTGATCTATTTGGCAAGGTGCCCCTGCCCCTTGATTATGTGGGAAAAACAAAAAGAGAATTGCGACAAAGAATTGGTGATCACATTTGGGATATAAGACGAGAATCTGACACCCCAATAGCTAAGCATATGCACTCGAAACATGGAGGCCGGATGGAACTATTACAATTTAGGGGTATTGATGTGATCAGGAAACCTTTGAGAGGAGGCAATTGGGATCAAATGATCCTTCGAAAGGAATGTTTCTGGATTTTCCGCCTGGACTGTGTTAGCCCCAAAGGCTTAAATGAGAATAATAGTTTTTCATGTTTTTTGGATGAATAACCTGCCTCTGGTAGCCAGCTTATCTAATACATATATGGAATAATTTTTTCCTTTATGTGATTTAGTGTTTTTTGCACAGGAGTTTGATTTTCACAGCCAAGCATATATATTTTTTAGTGTGTTTATGATATGCCCTCATCCTTATCCCTTTCGTTGGGGTCAATGTAATTAAATACACTTTTGGTCCCTGTACACCAGTACTTGGGTCCAAATATTCTTATGTGGGGTTTGTGTCCTATATCTAGTATATGGATGTGAGTTACATTTATATCCATATTGTGCATGTACTCTGGATCCCCACTATTATATCTCAGTGGCATATCCAGTATGGGTTAATGGCAGGTATAAATTAAGGGTTCCTCGGCTACGGGGCACTAGATATTATACCGGAGGATATGCATAATAGGTCCCTGCACATAATGATGGAGCATACATGCGGGCATATGCGGTGGACGGACTGCGGCGCCGTGGTCTCCACGGTGTATTGACATGCGTAATGGGTTCCCTGATATGCTGGATCCCAAATACCATAGGACGCATGCGTGCGCAGCACGGACATGCGCAGTGAACGTGCTCTGATGCCGGTACTCCTGTGGTAACTACGCGCTTGCGCGGTAAGTGTGCTGTGATGCAACGATGGTTTGGATGTAGTACGCGTGCGCAGTAGAGATGCCCTGACGCCACGAGCCTCGCGATACCTACGTGCTTGCGCGGTAAGTGTGTTGTGATGAAACTAGGGTTTGGACACAGTACGCGTGCGCCGGACTTTAAACATGCGCATAACACACATGGAGACGCCGGGTATGGGTAAATTAACCCTGATTACAACATGTGGAAACTGCCCAATGGAATATTTGTGGTACAGGTGTACTGGGGTAAGGATGATTGGTGGGACATTTGGGCATATGATTAGTGACTGTGATTGGTCACCTTTGTTCTATGGAGACCTATATCTGATGGGTACTTATCTGACGCTGTGGGTTTACTAACAGTAAGGACAACACCATGTCCCATTAGCCCCTTTAGCGGACATAGAAATTTATCATCTATGGTTACCCCTAAACTGTGGAAAATACCTACTGATGAAAAGACTGGTATGTCTTTAGTGAAACGCGTTTAGGTTATGATTTGTGATATATAATACTTGCTCACTCCCTGATTGGAGCTCCTTAGGGTGTAGTGAGCAGTCTTTTTGAGTGTAACTTGTACAGGGTCGCCCTTATCAGGGCGGTTTCTCTGTTAAGGAAGGGATAGTTACTAGGGCTACAGTGTTTAGGGAGAGTGTATCTACATCTCCAACACCAGTTTTTGGAAATTGTCCAGTACGACGCAACCTATGGGAGGTGGTAAGTTATCCATTACTCATATGTTCCTTATACTGTAGTACTACCTAGAGTCTTTTTGTACTGTGATTGTTTGATCTATTTTAACTGCATGATTATTAAAGGTTACGTTTTATAAAGGGGTTTAATTTTTCTAGTTGTGTAGACTAATTACTTGTTTACTCTAAAGCAGGGAGCTTCAAAGCTCATAGGAAAGATCTCCTGACTTAAGGCCTGTGAAATTCGAAGAACTGTGAATACGGAGCCAATATGCTAATCACTGCTATAGAACCACCCACAGCTCAACTAGAAAGAGACAGGATGCACAAATGGAAAACTGCTTGTGGTGCTCAAAGAGCATGGTGAGGCAACCCCTTTAACCAGAACTGCAAATGACACTTGCACCTCTTAGGTCAGTCAGTCTAGAAGAGAACTATCAGGCACTCCTGTCTGCCATGCTACCAGAGCTCAGATAGAAAAACCAGGAAGTCCTGTACAAAGTGGAACGTATGTATTATATGTATTAAGTATATTATAAAATAAAAAAAAAAATTATATATATATATATATATATAAAAATATATATATAAAAATATATATAAAAACACACCATACACCACATAAATAAGTACAATAATGGTCATTGCTTGTCAATATGTGAAAAAAGAAAAAAAAGTTATGGTAGTGTCCCTTGGACAAAACCGTAATACACCAGGGAATGGTGCAAAAAGCAATTCCTAAATAGAACGCAACAGAAGCTTTACTAGTCGAGGTGAGAAATTCAGTCTTAATGCCATATTATAACTGCAACATGTACAATTCTCTTGAGGGGTTTCCCACAAGGTGAACTTCCACTGAATAAATGTGCAAACAGGAAAGCACAGCAACAAAAGTAAATAGGATACACAAAGTGATTCAGACAAAAGGAACAGGATACAGGACAATGTGCCAATCAGTATAACAGTAAGACACACAAAGGCAAGAAATAGAGAGCTTTTAGGAAAACACAATCTGCTCTTTGGGTCCATAGTAAGGGTACGCCCACACGGCATAAGTAAATTGCTGGTCGGATTCTGATTAAGAATCCGGATGGAATTTTATCGTCTTTCAAAGGTTTTGCTGGACGGTTCTGTCTGTGGTTTGCGGATTTGCCCGTCCCCCATAACCATTTTATTGGGACATCTTCTGTCTGAAAACCGGACCAAGCTGAAGAGTGTAGACTACGGAACGGATTTTCTATTAAAGTCTATGGGGACGGTTTCTTGGTGGTTTTCAGACAGTTTCCAAATTTGCAAAACGTCTGAAAATCCGACCAATAAACCATGGTGTGTGGATGGACCATAATGCTCTCATTCTTGGACAGGTACCTGGGTAAAAAATACTGAACATAATATGGCAAACAAACATACCTGTCTTTCTATTTGACTTCTCCTGTACAAACTTTTCCTGTTCTTTCTGGAAGTCACCAATGATGGTCTGTTAAGAAAGAGCAGCAGAGTGAAAGGAGTTATTTTAGAAATGGTATTAAATCAACGTACTGTCCCAGTAATCTGTAAATTTTAATGATATAAAAGGGAGATCCCTGCTGTAATTATTCATTAAGTAGTCTACAAGGGTTTTGTCCAACAATCTAATGTGATTGTAGGAACCTCCAAAATTGGTATTAAAAATCACTTTACTAATATAGGTCATATAAAAAAATGAAGCCCTGAGATATATCTACACCTTCCTTACAAGCCCATAAGTTTCCTGACAGTTATTACAATTAGACACTACCCGGAGCTGAAACATGGCCACGCTGGCGCTTTTCAAGCGTTGTTTACACTTCTTATCTAGATTGCATGAACAAAACAGCTATAGAAGGGCTGGGGAGAAAAGATCCTGTGTCTTTTGGTATAGAGAATCCCCTGGTTTTAATGAAATTATCTGAGTGAACATGCAGAGCTCTCCCTGCTCCAGCCCACCCTCCCCCCCCCCCCCGCCGCATCAGTTTTAGGAACAAATGATAGAAAGCTTCCTTCCACTCACCGTTCACAATACAGTTCTCCCTCTGTTGATTAAGCAGAACAATGATTGCTCAACTACAGAGACTAAGAATCAGGAACGTGCAAGGAGTGGAGCGATGACACCCACAGAAGGAGGGACATGTTTTTTTAAAACACCAAGAAACACAACGCCCTTTTTTTTCAAGCCTGAAGAGGGGAGTATCAGCCTGTTAGGTGAGGAACTCCCTTCTTGGCAAAACCCCGTTAAATGATAATGCATAAACCTGTGCAGAGCCCCAACTCAAAGGTGAGCCATGCTACAATATCATAGATCCCTCTACCACCTGCATTTTTCTTTAAGAAAGAACACAATCCAAAACGCTGAGGCAGGAAATATTAGGTGATTACTTTTCAACTATGCAGTAAGGGAACATTGGCCCAGATGTATGAAAATTGCTACAATTCTGGAACAAATTGCGACAAAAATAGTGTCGTCCATGCTTTACACCACATTTATGATATGTTTTAGACATTTTCTAGACACTTCTATGCTTCGTCTGACAAAAAGGGCTGTGGATTTGCGTAAAATAAAGTAAGCCAGCTTAAAAGTGGTGTAAGGGACAGATTTATCCTGTGCCAGACTTATCAACACTTTGATAAATGCGGCGCATTGTAAGCGTCTAGTCTAACTTTACACTGGTCCTAAGGCAGGGTGACAAACAGCGCCCTCCCGGCTGTGGGAAACTCACAACACCCAAGTAATTCCCACGGTTATAGATTATACAAATGCACAGGAATGGGAGTTGAATTTTCCCAACAGCTGGAGGCCACAGTTTGCACCTATGGTAAAAGGGTATAGTATCACATGATTTTAGGATCCAAATAAGGAACCGAAAAAAGATTCAATAAAGAAAGCCGATAAAAGTGTGACCCAAATGTGGACAACACACAGCAAGCATCTAACATTTGCCGCTTAAAAACAAATGCAAACAAGTAAACAACACACATCGGCGAACAGACTTAGCCACAATCTTCTCCTTTTAAGAATAGTCATGTCAATTTTTGATGCATTTTATGCAGCAGACGTCCTATTTAAAACTAAATGGTGTGATCCTGCGGCCAAAACCTATCCAAACACGCACCTGCGGGTTGGATGTGTTTTGGATCGGACTGACGCAGCACTTCTGGATGCGATTTTCGGATCCAAAGCGCCGTGATAACAAACCCTAAGAGCAATAAATGATACAACTGCCTTCATTATGGAATTTAAACAAGTATCTGACATCCAAACCCGGAACTGGATTATCTTTAACAAAATAAGTAAACTGACTATGAAACCACAATACTACAAATACAGATGACACTACAAATGTGTTTTATCATCCATTTCCACCATAATAAAAAGAATGTGGTTAAATCCACCTCGTTCACAGCAGAGAAACAAAACCACGTGCCACACATGTACATAGATTAGAATACCTTTAGGTGGAATGCCTTACAACCGTAACAGAATTTGGAAGGAGATTCCCAAGCGCATGTGAGCATAGTCCAAACTACCGACCAGGAGTGACATTAATCCCTTAGCACAAATAGATAAACCTTAGTTTCTATAACTTACAAAGAGGTATATAGCTGACTCACTAGTGCCAGGATTATAAACAGCTCAGATCACGGCCACTTAGATCTCTGGGGTGCCCATTTCAAGTTTTCATGTGGCAGCCATGGCCATAATTAAAGAGGTTATCTCACTACAAGAATTGCTTTTTATGTTAAAGATCTTGCAAAAACAAGATATGTCCATTAACAGTGTCCTACCTATTCTGAGATATCCCCTCTATTAATGGGGCTGATCAGCTCCTCAGGTCGCTATAGCTACAACCTGATCAATCTCTCCCGATAGGCTGCCACGCTTGATTCGCTTACCGCATACAAAACCTGGTGTCCTCAGCAGCTCGTCACTGCAGGTCATTAGTACCCAGTATATTCAGTAGACACACCCCTAAATTCAAAAATGAAACCTAGAAAACGGGACAGAGGTAAGATGAATCGATGTAGTGGAACAACCCCTTTAAGGCCTCTATAGTTGCCATGTTGGTACTCCTATTACACCCTGTAATAGAAGGTGAATGAAATGTCTATAGTACAAGCGACTGAATGTACAAGTCCCCTAGAGGGACTAAATGTTAAACAACAAAAAAAAAATTTTTATAAAAATTAATCGGAAAAAAATAGTAAAAATCCCCCAAACCGTTCTTAGCCATTTACGATCTAAAAAAAAAAAAAAAAAATTAAACAAAATTGGTATTTACTGCTTCTGTAAACATCTGATCTAATGCAAAATCATTATTTATCCCGCACAGTGAACGCTGTAAAACAAATACACAATGACAGAATGACCGTTTTTTTTCTGCCTCCCAAAAAAAATGAATAAAAAAAAAAAAAAAAAGTATCCAAAAAGTCACATACACTCCACAATGGTACCAAAAAAAGGACATCTCATCCAGCAAAAAATGAATCACCACACAGCTAAAAAGTTATTGTTCTCAGAAAATAGTGATGAAGATTTTTTTAAAACTGATTTTCTTCTTCAAGTAATAAAACAGAAAACTATATAAATTTGGTATCACTGGAATCATATTGATTTGCAGAAGACGGATATCATGTAATTTATAGACTAGTGAATTCCTTAAAAGCAGAACCCCACAAAAATGTTACAATTGAATTTTTTCCACATTCCACCCAACGAGAGATTATTTTGGGGGGTTTCCCAGTCCCCCCAAGTTATATTTTACTTGCAATACAGCATCTATGTAAATGGAAAAATAGAAAAAAAGAAAAATGATGGTTCTTGGAAGGCAGGGATGAAAAAAAACAAACAAGAAAATGTGGAAAATAAGGCAATGTTCACACAGCTTATTTTGGACCTGATTTCAGACCGAAATTCGCGCCGTCCAGCACAATATGGCTGAATCTGTCCCCAGTCCCCATTACGGTAATCCATGTTCTCATAGAGAACTAATGATTCGTCTCATCACCCCCGCATTTCGCGAGCGGGGAGAAAGTGACATGTCAATTATCACGTCGGGATACGCGCCGTGGATAATAAATGTCTATGGGGCCGGCCCCACCCCCCGCCCCCACTGCTGCCGAGCACAACGCGTTAATTGCGGCGAAAATCCGCCCGCAATTAACGGCAAGAAATAAGCCGTGTGAACATAGCCAAACTCTGTCCCAAAGGGGTTAAAACCACCAACTGGTTAAGTGAATAACATTGATGAAATTAAAAAACAGGAAAGCATAAAGATGTAGGCGATTTTGACCAAAGCCAAATTGTGATGACTAGATGTAGAGCATCTCCAAAATATGAGTTCTTGTAAGGGGTTCATAACATATAGAGATTAGTACCCATCATTAGATATGTATTAAAAATATGCAAAACCTAATTTTACCTTATTCTTTTACCCAAACAAAAGCCACCTTAAACCTAGAGAATGGCCCCGTACACGTTCCTTTACCCAGATTACACAAATACACTAATATTATCCCTATTTAAACAGAACGAAGAAATTGTTGCAAAAATAGCAAATAAAGTCAATTAAAGATTAATTTTATCGGGAAAGCTAGGTAGCTTGAAATGGATGATTTAAAAATAAATAAATAAAAAAAAAAAAAATCACTCCTTTAGCCATGTCACACTCTTAAACTATTCAGTCCGTAATTAACGCGGCGGAGGTGGCACAAATTACGGCTGGAATCAGTCCCAGGCATTACGGTAATCCACAGCTCTCATAGAGAACTATGGATTACGTCTCCTCTCCCTGCTCGGCGAATACGGCGGGCGGGGAGATAAGTGACAGGTCATTCACTAGCGGCATATATGCGCCTCTTGTAATGAAAGTCTATGGGCCGGCGAGGTGCCGGACCCCCCGCTCCCGGCCACACGGCGTAATTGCGGGGCGTAATTACGCCCTGCATTTAATCCGTGTGAACCTAGCCTTAGGCAAAAAACAATCCACATATACAATCAAAGTCACCTTAGAAAAATGTTTATATCAGAATCTTGCAACCAACGCGTTTCCCCCAATAGTGGTCGAGTTCATCAAGGAGAGCAATTCAGGAGTATCAGCTAAATAAGTGAAATGACCATAGCTGAAAAATACATTTATAGGGAGTTCTCATAGTTCGTTCAATAACAACTGGATAGTACTAAAAGGGAAAGATGGCGACTCACAATACCAGTCATATGTGGATTATGATTAAACCTAGCCGTCGTTTCACACTTAAAGGAGTTGTCTCCCCACAGGGTTTCAAAGAATGCATGAAAGAAATTCTCTGTCACTTCCTGGTTCAGACTAATTTGCATAAGCTCCATGCTTGTACAGCTTCGTGTGCTTTCAGATCTCAATTAGTATTAGATTAGCTTCTCAAACTACTAGCAGGACTTCTTATCTTCCCCAAAACAAAAGCCCTAATTACAGAGCTGTTTTACTTGAGATAAATCAAGCTTTTTACTGCCCTGGCACAACAGGACACTGACTGACACTGCAGACCTGTGTGATGACCTCACTCTCTGTTATCTCATTGAACAAACACCCAGGGAGATTTTGTTTACGGGTTTCAGTTACTGAGGGAACTGAAAAAGCCAGGAGGTAAATAAATTCACTTGTATCTCTTTAGGGAAAACAGAGGAACAATGCAATATATTTGGAAAAGTCTTTATTTTGTGTTCCCTACAATTTGAAAGCTATTCTTTGTAGCGAGACAACCCCTTTAAAGGGCACATATTTAGCACCACCCAGCAGATAACCTGCTAGGAGTGTTCCAAGGAAAGACAACCAGTAAACTGGGAACATTTTTGTGGGCGCCAAGGCTACCTGACATTTATGGGTAGTGGAGTCTAGCCCATATCGTCCAATCCCACAGAAGAGCTACTGTAGTGCAAATTGGTTAAAAAAAAAAAAAAAAAAAAAGGTCAACCCTATCGATAATAGAAAGGTGTCAAAATAAAAAGCGCATCTGAACTATGTATGAGGCTATGTAACCACAGACCGGTCAGAAAGGCATCTGTCTAGCAATGGAAAATGGTGTCCTTGACTGACGAATTATCATTTATTTTACAGAATGTGCTTACCTAAGAAACAGATGGCATCAGGATACACTATGGAAAAAAGCAAGCCTTTGGAGGCAAAGTAATGCCCTTGGCAATGTTCTGAAAGGAAACCATGAATCCTGGCTTTTACATGGATAACAGAGTTCTAGACATTATCTTCACCTCCAAATTGCCCAGACACTAATCTGATCAGGCATTATGTGCTGGAAAAGCAATCCTGTTACATAGCAGCCCCACCTCACAACCTAAAGGGGTTTTGCCACAAAGTGAGTTCCTTACCTCTTATCTGCTCAGGAGAGAAGATAAACAAAGCATGCCGAGTCATGAACGGCTGCAGGGGTGAGAGGGAGGGGAGTGAGCAGAGAGCGAGGGACCAGGGAGAGTCTGCAAAGTTTACTCAAATAATTACATTACAATCCGTGGATTCTCTATACAGCAGACAGCCTCATACACTGCACTTTCTCCCCAGCCCCTTGCAAGCTCCTTCATGTTCCTTGTCATCAGGTAAGAAGTGCAAACACAGCGGCCAGATCAGCTCCTGTCAGTGTCCTGGACGTGTCTAATGTAAACTTTCAGGAAACTAAGGAGGACTCAGCAATGCTGTACTCTCACAGGTTTCACTTTTTGTAATCACATATATTTAGAAAAGTGATTAAATACCCATTTTGGAGGATCCCACGTCAACATTACATCGTGGTAAAACCCCTTTAAGGACCCAAAAGATCTGCTGGAAACATCTCAGTGCCACATATCACTGGACTCCCTCAGAGATCTTGAGGAGTTTATGATTCAACCTGTTTTGGGACCTACACCATACTAGGCAGGTGACTGGTGTATACATTTACATGTAATAAGAATGATGATCTCACTGACTCAACTTTGATTTCTAAATGAAACCACTACTCACTGGAATTGTTCTGTGTCCACAGTAAAATTGAACGAGACTATGCAGGTGAGTACCTGGCAGCCAAGCCAGAGCTTGATTCTTCTGAAGTGCCAATAACTTCCAGATGACAAACAATAAGCTGAACAGGAAGAAGATTATCCCTGGATGCATCATGTGGAAAAGAGCTTCAGTCAGAACTGTAGAATTTGCCTCTGACGGACGGATCCCAAGCTACAAGTGTTGGGTTCGGTTCACAGACAGGCACTCACGGTTTCATCTGCCACTCAATGAAAGTCTTCAATCTAGTGTTCCACTTCCGGTGCACTCCGAACTGAATTTTACAGACGATTATGGGAAAACCATGCAACCAATCACCAACCTTTTCTTCAGACAGGAAAAAGGAAGGCATCTTTTACTGATCACATACACTTCCTTTTTTTTCCCCTCAGGAAAAGTGCTGGTGATTGGTCGTATGGTTTTCCCATGATCAGCAGCAAAATTTGGGTCAGGTGAAACTGGCACTCTGAATCCAAAGTGCAACACTACTTGCAGTACTGCATGCAACGTTCCCTTATGCCGAAAAACAATTAGGAGAGAAATGTGGGTAGAGAGGCTCTTAACCCCTTGTCTCACTACAAGGATTGCTTTTTATGTTAAAGATCTTGCCAAAACAAGTCACTTTGCAATATGTGTCCATTAAGGCCATGTTCACACGATGTATTTGCAGGGCGTAATTACGGCCCGCAATTACGCCGTGTGACCGGGGGCGGGGCGGGAGCGGGGGAGTAAGCAGGGGGCCGGCACTTTTCGCCGGCCCATTGACATCACTGCAACGCGCGTATACGCCGCTAGAAAGTGCCCAGGTGAATTATCTCCCCGCCCGGCGGATTCGCCGGGCGGGAGAGGAGACGTAACCATAGTTTCTCTATGAGAACTGTGAATTACCGTAATGAAGGGGCCTTTCGGCCCGTAATTGGCGCACTTCGGCGCGTAATTACGGGCCGAAAACGGCCCATTTTAAGCCGTGTGAACATGGCCTTACAGTGTCCTACCTATTCTGAGATATCTCCTCTTGTATGGGCTGCATCAGCTCCTCAGGTTGATATAGCTGCACACCTGTATGATCTCTCCTGAGACTGCCAGTGCTAGTCACTATAGCTACAGACTTGTTCGATCTCTCCTGATAGGCAAGCAGTGCTGGTCGCTATAGCTACAGACCTGTTCAATCTCTCCCGACAGGCTGCCAGTGCTGGCCGCTATAGCTACGGACCTGGTATCTTCAGCAGCTAATCACTGCAGACCAGTAGCAGCCAGTAAACATGGAATTCAAAAATGAAATGGAGAAAACGGGACTGAGGTGAGATGAATGTAGCGAGACAACCCCTTAAATGACCGCCCAATCTTGACAGCGGGCGGATTGTGATCTTTGCTGGTGGTGATGCCAAAAGACGTCGCTGCCTAGAGGTGGGTTTGCAGCTCCCAGCACCGCATAAAAGCTCCATTCCAAGGGCAGTTTTGTTGGAACAGCAGGGACCAGAGAAGCCTCCAATTCGCACCTTTCAACCCTTCGATTGCTGCAGTCCGCGACATGATTAATGGGGATTCCTCTGATCCATCCGGTCACCAGGACTCCCAGTACCCAATAAAGCCTGGGGAACGTCCTTACAGACAGAGTAGCCCCAGGGCTGTCTGTATAGTAAGTGACACAGAGTGTAATTTATCACCATACACAAGTATGCTATTTCATTAGTAAGTTTAAAAAAAAAAAAAAAAAAAAAAAAGTGTACAAATAGTAGCTATCCCTGTATGGGATTAAAAAAATAAGTAAAAAACGAAATAAAAATATTTAATAATGAAAAAAATTGTGCATAAATTACACAGAAAAAAAAAAACACACATTCCATATAACAGTAATAACCTGTGTAATTCATACAGGTTACTTTGTGTGAATGTTATAAAAAAAAAAAAAAAAAAATATTTTTTTAAATGTAGAAAAACGCTCTTTTTATGTTCATGCTGCAAACAAATGATGCAGTAACTTAAATGTAAACTCAAACTATGCTCCCAAAAAATACAACGTCCCGCGCATAAAACAAGTCTTCATACAACTGCATCATTGAAAAACTAAAAAAAAAAAAAGAGTTACAACTGTTGAAACGCAGAGAGGCAAAAGTTAAAAAATGAAGCTGGTCATTAAGGGGCTCAAGAGGTTAAAGGTGCCCAAAAGACAACCCATCAAACCTTATCAATGATGTTGTCAATTTTGCCTTCTTCCACAGACTTCTTGATGGTATGAGCGGTTTCGGTAACAGATTCCGAGATCTTTTTCGTTGCGACTGAAGCCATGTTCAACAGATAACCTGGGACAAAAAGAATTTTAAAAAAAATGAAATACAAAGAAAGATCCGCAGCATAGACATTTCTTTACTGGGCTGTGTTCATCAATACATGACAAAGGAGTAAAAATAGATACAACAGCTGACAGGAGACATCAGATTCCATCTATTGTCTCACTGTACTTCATGTGAAACATAAATAGTCCTGGCTCACAGTGTACTTCCAGGTACGTACAGCGATGAAGCTACGCAGAGCCCAGAAGTACAAGGCAATGGCGCATGCGCTATATCTAGGCGGGGCTGCTAGTCATTTAGGATGGGTAGGGAGATGTCAATCAAGCCTGGAGGTCAGGCTGGGCTCCAGACTGTGGGCTCTTCACAAGTATTAAAGGGGTCGAGCCACCCATCCACAAAATAGGTGATAAATATGTGATCGATGGAGGTCCCACTAAACGCTAAAAAAGGGGTCCCGAGTGCCCTGTCCTTCCTCACAGCGAGGAAGACTCAGAACGGAGCAGTGGTCGAACATGCGCACTGCTGCTTCACTAAAAGTCTATGGGGGTGTCAAATACAGCAGAGTAAAATGAGTGTTCCCAGCACTGGAACCACCAGCAATCAGACATTTAGGGCCACATGTATGAAAACTGTCTGGGTCTAAAACTCACTTTGTTTCCCATAGCAACCAATCACAGCGCCCATTTCAGTTCATATGGTGCTCTGGAAAAATGAAAGGCTCGCTGTGATTGGTTGCTATGGGCAACAAGATTTTAGACCTAGACAATTTTCATACATGTGGCCCTTCTTCCCTGGGCCCCAACCCCTTTAAGCAAACTGTGTGCGCTTTTTAAATGGCTTTATGCCGTGTATGGCGGAAAACAAAAAAAAAAAAAAAAAAAAAAAAAACATTTTCTGGAAACACAGGGCGGGATACAAAATGAGGTCTTTGCTTTACGGGGCAAAAAACCCTAACTCTTCCCTTTTAAAAGGGGGTTTTAAAATACCAAAAAAAACCATATTCCTAAATTTCCTGTTTCTCCCAGCATACATCATGTACATCGCCTAATGACTGAGCAGCCAATCACTGGCCTCAGTGGTCACATGCCAACAGAGACTTCTAAGGGGGAGTGACTGGCTTGTGGTCTTATCAGCACTGTCCATGATGTCACTGCTGGGCGGGCTGGCAGGAAACAGTGGACTAACCCATATTTACTTCTCCTATAACTACTGTTCCAGAGCTCCAGTGTTCCCCCAGGTCCCTCACTGATGACTCACGTCAGGTACAGACTGTACCAATCACTGACCCTGTTCACATGCAGATTGGTTCAGCATCAGGATCCATAACATGACATCATCATGAGGGACCTGGGCAAAAACTTTGGGACCTCTGCATCGTTGCATTTTGTTCACTTCCTTTTTCCACGCCCCACCCCCCCCGGGTCCCCACGATTGGGTCATTTTCAGGAGCACATGACTGCACCCATATTGACTCGGGTTTCGCTCGTACATGCAATTGGTTGCAGCATCATGTGATCCGTGAACAGACGTCATCATGAGGGACCGGGGGGCACTTAATGGTGGTTTATGGGCGGTAGGTATGGGGTTAGTTTTCTATTTCAGCACATAAGGTGGGAGAGAGGTTTTATAAAATCTTGGAAAACCCTTTCAAAGGGGGCTTTTCCCCTCCAATGCTGCTGGAAGGACCAATTACATAAAGAAGCAATTTCAAAATCATGTTATTAAAAAAAAAAAAAATTATGCTTTACCAATACAGGCCTTTTTGCACCTTTAACTTGTTCTCTTGTCTTCTTGGTTACCGACCACCACTGTGTGCTTTCAGTTATAGCCGGTAATGCAGCGTTATCAAAGACTGTCTGACAATAAGTTCCTGTGTCGCCACTATCCAGGCCACGGGAACAGTCTCAGACAGTCTTTGATAAAACCTTTTTTTACGGCCATACTGAAACCACAGTATTGTAAATATGGGGACACCTCTGGGTACGCAACAAAAAGGTTTTTGATGGTGCTGGGGTTGTAAAACCACATCACAAAAACAAGGGACAACCCATCCATAGACTGACCTGCAAGTAACTGTACAAACTGCTCCAGATTGAAATCAATTTAATGGCGACAAAAGTTTGTGAGGTTTCCGTCATAAGACCTTACTCATTCCCCAATGGAGGTTATGTAAAAATGGTAACGGGCCACAGCTGGGGGTGCGGTTTTATCTTTTTACTGAAAAAAAACACAGGGGGGCGGGAACAAAAGGGGAAAAAGGGCCTGTTTAGGGAAAAAATTTTTTATTACTAACCTCATTTTGAAAATTTTTTTACTGACAGAATTGGGCCCTTCCAGCAGCTTTTGTGGGAGGGCCACTTTAGGCCCCTAAAAAATCTTTTAAAGGGGTTGTCCCCTTTTAAATAATTTTAAAAAGGGGCAGAACAACGAAGATGGATTGCCTTACCTGCCTCCAAAATTCCTACCTCCACTAGAGGTTTTTTACACAAAAACAACTGAAGATTGTGATCCCCAGTAAATGATTGGAGCACCAGTAGCACAAGATCAGGATGGGCCCCCTACAACGTCGCGGTATTGAATACCCCCCCCCGCCTGGCCCATCCGTCAAAAGTATTGGGCACCCTCCCCCCCGCCTTGGGCCCAATCCTGTCAATATAAAAACACCCGGCTCCCCCTCTGTGCCTAATCCTGTCAATAGTATTGGACACCCGTCCCCCCTGCTCTGTGCTTCATCCTGTCAATAGTATTGGACACACGTCTGCCCCCCTCTTTGCGTCATCCTGTCAATAGTATTGGACACCCGTCCCCCCTGCTCTGTGCTTCATCCTGTCAATAGTATTGGACACCCGTCCCCCCTGCTCTGTGCCTAATCCCTTTAATATTGGACAAAACCTGTCCCCCCCCTCTGCCCCACAATCAATAGTAATTTGGGCCCTTCCCCCCCCCTCTGCTTCATCCTGTCAAAAATTTGGACACCCTCCCCCCCCTCTTGCCTAATCCTGTCAATGTATTGGACACCCCCCTCCCCCCCTGTTCTCATCATATCAATAGGTTTTGGGCACCCCCTCCCCCCCTGTCCTAACCTGTCAAAAGATTTGGGCACCCGCTCCCCCCTCTTCCTCACCTACAAAGTATTGGGCACCCCGGGCCCCCCCCTTTTCTCATCTATCAATAGTATTGGACCCCCCCCCCCTCTCTGTGCCTCATCCTTCAAAATATTGACACCCGCTCCCCCCTCTTCCCCATCCTGTCAAAGATTGGGCACCCGCTCCCCCCCGTGCCTCACCTTTTAATAGTATTGGACACCCGCTCCCCGCTCTGCCTCATCCTTCAAAGTATTTTTCACCCCCCCCCTCTCTGTCCCAATCGTTCAATAGTATTGACACCCACCCCCCGCCTGTGCCCAACCTTTAAAATTTGGACACCCGTCCCCCCTGCTCTGTGCTTCATCCTGTCAATATTATTGGACACCCGTCCCCCCGCTCGTGCCTAATCCCGTCAAATATTGACACCCGTCCCCCCCTCCCGTGCCTAATCCTTCAAAGTATTACCCCCTCCCCCCTCTGTCCAAACCTTCAAAGTATGGACACCTGTCCCCCCCTCCTGCCCCACATACAATATATTGGGCACCCGCCCCCCCCCTGGCCTCATCCTGTCAATAGTATTGGACACCCGTCCCCCCCTCTTCCAAACCTTCAATAGTAGGGGCACCCTCCCCCCTGCTCTTCTAATCCCGTCAAAAGTATTGGACACCTTCCCCCCCTCTGCCCATCATACAATATATTGGACACCCTCCCCCCCCGCCTGTCTTTATCCTTCAATTATTGACACCCCCTCCCCCCCCTCGTCCTCATCCTTCAATAGTATTGGGCACCCCTCCCCCCTCTGTGCCTCACCTGTCAATTATACACCCACTCCCCCTCTTCCTCATCCCGTCAATATATTGGACACCCGCTCCCCCTCTGTCCTCACCTTAATAGTGTTGGACACCCGTCCCCCCTGCTCTGTGCCTAATCCTGTCAATAGTATTGGACACCCGTCCCCCCTGGTGTGAGCCTAATCCTTCCCAAAATATTGGGGCACCCTCCCCCCTGTCGTGCTTCATCCCCTTTAAATATTGACCCCCCCCCCCCTGCTCTGTGCCCAATCCTTCAATAGTATTTGGGCCCCGTCCCCCTCCCCTCTGTGCCTAATCCTGTCAATAGTATTGGACACCCGTCCCCCCTGCTCTGTGCCTAATCCTGTCAATAGTATTGGACACCTGTCCCCCCTCTCTGCCTCATCATATCAATAGTATTGGACACCCGTCCCCCCCTGCTCTGTGCTTCATCCTGTCAATAGTATTGGACACCCGTCCCCCCTGCTCGTGCCTAATCCGTCAATAGTATTTTACACCCTCCCCCCTGCTCTGTCCAAAACCTTCAAATAATTGGACACCGTCCCCCCTCTCTGCCCTCATATCAAATATTTGGGCACCCTTCCCCCCCCCTCTTCTTCATCCTTCAATATGTTGGACACCCGTCCCCCCCCGTGCCTAATCCTTCAATATAATTTGGACACCCGGGCCCCCCCCCTGTGTCCACCATATCAATAGTATTGGACACCCGCTCCCCCTCTGTCCTAAATCCTTCAATATATTGGGCACCCCGCCCCCCCCCCGGCCCCACCCTCAAAGTATTGGACACCCGTCCCCCCGCTCGTGCCCACCTGTCAAAAAGTAATTTGGACCCTTCCCCCCCCTCTCTGCCTCATCATATCAATAGTATTGGACACCTGTCCCCCCCGCTCTGTGCTTCATCCTGTCAATAGTATTGGACACCCGTCCCCCCTGCTCTGTGCCTAATCCTGTCAATAGTATTGGACACCCGGCTCCCCCCTCTGTGTCTCATCATATCAATAGTATTGGACACCCGGCTCCCCCCTCTGTGTCTCATCATACAATTATTGGGCACCCTCCCCCCCCTCTTCTTCATCCTTCAATATATTTGGGCACCCTCCCCCCCCGCTCTTGGGTCTCATCATGTCAATAGTATTGGACACCCGTCCCCCCTGCTCTGTGCCTAATCCTGTCAATAGTATTGGACACCCGTCCCCCCTGCTCTGTGCCTAATCCTGTCAATAGTATTGGCACCCGGGCCCCCCCCCCTTCCTAACCTTCAAATATTGGACACCCGCTCCCCCCCTTGTCTCACTATCAATAATTGCACCCTCCCCCTGCTCTTCCCAATCCTTCAATATTACACCCGTCCCCCCTGCTCTGTGCCTCATCCTGTCAATAGTATTGGACACCCGGCTCCCCCCTCTGTGCCTCATCCTGTCAATAGTATTGGACACCCGGCTCCCCCCCTCTGTGCCTCATCCTGTCAATAGTATTGGACACCCGGCTCCCCGCTCGGCTTCCATCCTGTCAATATATTGGAACCCCCCCCCCCGTCTGTGCCTAACCTTCAAAAGATGGACACCCGGCTCCCCCCTCTGTGTCTCATCATTCAAAAGTAGGACACCCTCCCCCCCTGCCTGTGCTTTACCCCGTCAAATATGGACACCCGGCTCCCCCCTCTGTGCCTAATCCTGTCAATAGTATTGGACACCCGTCCCCCCTCTGTGTCTCATCATATCAATAGTATTGGACACCCGTCCCCCCTGCCTTGCCCAATCCTGCAATATATTTGGGCACCCGTCCCCCCTGCCCGTGCCTCATCCTGTCATATATTGGACACCCGGGCCCCCCCCTCTGTCCCCACCCGTCAATATATTTGGGCCCCCTCCCCCCCTCTGTGCCTCATCCTGTCAATAGTATTGGACACCCCGGGTCCCCCCCTGGCCCCATCCTGTCCCCTAGTATTTACACCCGCTCCCCCCTCTTGCTTCATCCGCAATAGTATTGACCCCGGGCCCCCCCCCCTTTCCTCATCCTGTCATAGATTGGACACCCGGGTCCCCCCCCTTGTCTCACCTGTCAAAGTATTGACACCCGGCCCCCCCCTCTGTGCCTAATCCTGTCAAAATATTGACACCCGCTCCCCCCTCTGGTTTTCATCATACAATAGTATTGGGCACCCCGCTCCCCCCCTTGCTCATCATTTTAAAGTATGGACACCCGGCTCCCCCCTCTGTGTCTCATCATATCAATAGTATTGGACACCCGGCTCCCCCCTCTGTGTCTCATCATATCAATAGTATTGGACACCCGGCTCCCCCCTCTGTGTCTCATCATATCAATAGTATTTACCCCCCCCCCCTGCTCGTGCCCTAATCCTGCAAAGTAAATTTCCCAACCCCCTCCCCCCGCCTCCTAATCCTGTCAAAATATTGGGCCCCCCCCCCTGCTCGGCCTAACCTGTCAATAGTATTGGCCACCCGTCCCCCCCCCTCTTTCCTAATCCTGCAAAGTATTTACACCCCTCCCCCTCTTTGCCTAATCCTGTCAAAGTATGGCACCTGTCCCCCCTGCTCTGTCCTAACCTGCAATAGTATGGACACCCCCCCTCCCCTCTGTGCCTATCCGTCAATAGTATTGGGCACCCCTCCCCCCCCCCTGTTCTCATCATATCAATATATTGACACCCGGGTTCCCCCCCTGGTCTCATCCGTCAAAAAGTATTGGGCCCCGCCCCCCCCTGGCCCATCCTTCAATATATTGGGCACCCCCCCTCCCCCCCGTACCTCATCATGTAATAGTATTGGACACCCGCTCTCCCTCTTGCCCCATCCTTCAAAATATTGGACACCCCGGGTCCCCTCTGTGCCCCATCCTTCAATAGTATTGGGGCACCCCTCCCCTGCCGGGCCCAAACCGTCAATAGTTTGGGGCACCCTCTCCCCCGCTCTTTTGCCTAACCGTCAAATATTGGGCACCCCTCCCCCCTCTTCCTCATCCTGTCAATAGTATTGGACACCCGGGTCCCCCCCCCTCTGTGCCTCATCCCATCAAAAATTTGGGCACCCGGCTCCCCCCTCGTGCCTCATCCTGTCAAAGTATTGGGCACCCGCTCCCCCCCCCTCTTGCCCACCTGTCAATAAATTGGGCACCCGGGTCCCCCTCTGTGCTTTTATCCGGGCAAAAGTATTGGCCCCCCCCTCCCCCCTCTGTCCTCACCTGTCAATATATTTGGGCACCCCCCCCCCCTCGGCTTTATCACGTCATAGTTGACCCTGGCTCCCCCTCTGTACCTCATCCTGTCAATAGTATTCGACACCTGGCTCCCCCTCTGTACCTCACCTTCAATATATTGACACCCCCCCCCTCTGTGCTCTGCACCTGGCTCCCCCCCTCTCACCCATCCCTTTAATAGTATTGGACACCCGGCTCTCCCTCCTCCACTTGGCACGGATTACTCCCTGAATGCTATCATGGGGAGATGCATGCCAGTCAGGGGACTCCCAGCATGCCCTGTATCTTCATGGCGGCCTGTGAGATCAGTCAGCTATACATAACACGGTACTTACTGCCGAAGCCGCGGGCCTGTTTGATGAGCACATCCTCCGTGTCCTCGGGTGCCGTCTCCTCGGGTTCTGTGGGCCCTTTACTCTCTCCCTGCTCCGTGTCTGCGGAGACCTCTTCGCCTGTGCTCTGTACCTGAGGGCCCGTCTCTTCTGGAGACTGCGACTCTGGGTCCAGGCCCAACCAGCTGCCCAGACCGCGAAACATGCTGCCCTCGGAGCGGCTCACAGTCCCCGGGTGCGCAGTTACCTTCTTGTTGTTGTTATATCGTTCAAAACCGTCAACACTTCCTCGTTCTACCTCCTACGTCACCCGCAGCTAGTGCAACCAATAGAGACAGTTCTTCTAGTCACGTGACATTGTCTGCCGCGTCCACGAGCGAGCTTCCATCAGCCCACCAATCGTAGTTCTGACCACGCCCACACCCCCTCTGTCGCTGTGGTTCTGTCAACTGCGCGTTGTCACATAGCGCAGTATAGTGCGCCTGCGCAGAAGTGTGGAAGACGTTTCTAACCAGTTCCAGGGGTCTGCAACGTCGGCTCTCCAGCTGTTGGGAAACTACAACTCCCATCATGCATTTATATAATCTATATCAGTGGGCATGATGGGAGATGTAGTTTCCCAACAGCAGGAGAGCCGACGTTGCAGACCCCTGACTGTTAACCAGTTCTGGACCTGGTCGTTCACCCCTTTTAGATGAGACACATTTTGTGTAAGATATGTCATCAATGTGTGATGCACCTGTCTCGAGAAAGTCTCCAAGAGAATGAAGACTGGAATGGGGACATGTATGATCAGCGTTTTTGCCTGTTTTCTGGCGTATAATGCGCCTCTTGGTGCCGGCTCCGCTGTGTGTTAGGCGCATTAGGCGAAAGCTTTGCCAATTTCTAATGTGCCTAACATAAAGGGGCGTTCTGTGGGCGGTCAGGGGCGGGACGCACCACATTCGAAAACACTGACGCATGTATGAATGCGGGTCGGCAAAGTGAGGCGCATTAAAGCTCCGAAGGGCAGACCAATTTCAATGTGGTGTGTCTTTCGGAGGCGTTGAAGTTTGCCCCGCATGTATGAGCGCACTTTGGTGCCGACATACATCAGGCGCAGGCGCAGTTTTCACGGAAAAAAACCCTGAAAACAGGCGCTTCAACACGCCGATCTTTATACATGTCCCCCTTAGTCTCTCAGGTCTTTCAATGTAGATTCTGAGGACTGCCGAGATGGGAAGACCCTTTAACCACTTGATAACTACTGCTAAGAGGTTGGCATGGCAGCAAGTTGCCTGCTGAGTGCCCCCATATCTGCCATGATAGTACTCCTTTTAGACTCTGTCAGAGTAATAAATAGTTCCTCACTTTTTTAAATAAAGACAGATACAATAAACAATTGGTGTTGTTGGGTATGTTAAAGTCCAAAACATTGAAATGTTTGTCACACCACATGGTGAAAAAAAATAGTCTCAGAGGTGTGTTAGTCATTTTACTTTCTACATAAAATTGAATAAAAAGTCATTAGAAACCCACATGTCCTCCAAAATGGTCATCCAGCAAAAAACAAGCTCTTAGAACTTATGGCTCTTGGAAGATCCGGATGAAAAACAAACAAACAAAAACCTAAAATAGCCTGGCCCTTAAAGTGGTTTTGCCACAAAGGCATTTCATGCCTGCTTTGTCCTGCTTAAAGAGAACCTGTCAGCTATGACAGGCAGCATGAAATAGCTGCAGGTCACCCGATCCTAACCCTGTGTTTTACTCCAAAATGCTGCAGGGTTCCCGGGTAAAACACCCAAGGACGTTGCGCCGGGAGCGGGAAAATGAGTCCGATGAGCAGAGAAATTAGTCCGATGTGAGGCTTCTCCCACCCCCTCAGCTTGACAGCCAGTTCTCTCCCTATAGACAAACATGGGAGAGATCAGTCAGTCAAGCTGAGGAGGCAGGGAGAAGCCTCACATCGGACCGGGCACATTGGCTTCTCTGAGTGTTTTACCTGGGAACACCGCAGCGTTTTGGGGTAAAATACACAGGGTTACGATCCATGGTGGAAAATGGCAAAAACTTTATGAAAAAATCACCAGCATGCAGTGTTTGGAAAACATAGGCCAATGACGGAAAAAACACCCTAAAATGAGAAAAAAACACCCCAAAGTTAAAAGTTATGTACTAGAATGTAGCACGTTTTATATTTTACTACTGACTTCCAGCTAAGATCTGGAAAAAATGCATGTAAAAAAGCAACAAAAAATAACACTAAAAATGCAAGATATGAAACCTTTGGAGTTTTTGTTAACTTTAGAAAATCTTGTGGGAAAACACTTAGAAAACAGGAAAATACACCATGCAAATCATGGAAAAAACTAGGAACTACCGAGAAACAACCTTAAGGTTAACAATGAATACGCCTCAGAATCAGCATCCAATCTTATGTTAATCCGCCTTATATTAATTCTAATGAAAAATCTGGGATGCTGTGCCTAGCTCGTTTTAACGCTTATGGGGCCCGGGCAGAGCTTGGGACTGGCCCCCATCCAACAAAAAACCTCCAGGATAATATACACTTTTCAAACAAACATCCTACCAAACCATAAGAGACCCCATAGTTCAGACACCAGCCAGGTATAAAACCCACAACACTGCCCTATAGAGGGCCACACATTTACGACACAACTAGGGATAAACCTAAAAACCCGCCAATAAGGGCTCACAGTGGTCAGACACAACTCGGGTATAACCACAAAAACCCTAATAAGACCTCATAGGGTCAGACACCAGCTCAAGTAAACCTACAACATGCCCTAAGAGCCCCATGGTCTACAACGCTCAGGTATAACCTCAACACCGCCAACAGAGACCAAAAAAGGTCAACCCCCCAGGTAAACCACAAAACTGCCCTAAAGAAAAATAGGGCAGACACCAGCTCAGGATAACCACAAAAACCACCATATGCACCAAATATGGTAGAACCAGCTCGTTATAACCTACAACAAAATATAAGACCACAAAATTTTCAGAACCAACCCCCCAAATATAAAACAACACCGCCCCAGAGAGACGCAAGTGTTAAAAAACCACTCAGGGGTTAACCTAAACCCCGCCAAATAGAGAACACATTGAGTCAACCACTCAGGGATAACCATAAACCATCATTTGAGACCACATAGTGGTGAAAAAAGTTCAGGGGTAACCCTACAACAAAGCCATAGAAACACAGAATGACAGAAAACCCCGCTCAGGTAAACCACAACACCGTTATAAAACACATATGGTCAACACCCGCTCAGGATAACACAAAACCACCTAAAGAGACCAAATGTGGCAGGGCCCAGCTCAGTTATAAACCCACAACAACATATAGAACCACATTTTGGGCAACACCGCTCAGGTATAACCTATAACCCACCAAAGAGACCAATACTGTCAACACCTCTCAGTATAAACCACAACACCGCCTAGAGAGACTGCAGAGTGTTCAAAACACCAGCTCAGTATAACCAAACCCCCCAAAAAAGAAACAATTGCAGTCAGAACCGCTCAGGTAAACCCATAAAACCACAATATAGAGACCCCAAAGTGGCAACAAAATTTGGATAACCTACAACACTAAAAATAAGGACCACGAAAGGTCAGACCCACTCCGGTAAACCTACAACCTTCCCATATAGAAACACATTGTGGCAGACACCAGCCGGTAAACCACAACAACATATTAAAAACCACAAGGGTCAGAACCAGCTCAGTAAACCACAAAACTGCCATATAGAGACCACAAATTTTGGTCAGACACCATCAGGGAAATCTACAGCACCGCCTAAAAAGACCACAAGAGGCACACCAGCTCAGTTATAACCTCAACACCCCCATAAGAACTGCAGAGTGTTCAAACCAACTCAGGGTAACCACAACACCGCCTATAGAGACCAAAAAACAGTGGTCAGACATGAAGGGGAAACCTACAACCCGCATATAAACCAAAATGGCAACACCAGCTCAGGGTTTAACCACAGCAACGCCAAATAAGGGGCCAATAGAGTTCAGACACCCGCTCAGGGATAACCAAACACTGCCATAAGAGACCACATAGTGGGCAGACACAGAACATGTATACCTACAAGCTGCCATATAAGAACCCCTAGGGGTCAGACCCACAAGGGAAATCCAACACCACCCTATAGAGACCGCATAGAGGGCAGACACCAGCTCAGGGATAACCTCAACACCACCATAAGAGACCACATATGGGGCAACACCAGCTCAGGTATAAACTTACAACACCGCTATAAAAAGCCACATAGGTAGACACCCTCAGGGATAACTCAACACCGCCATATAAAGACCCCACAGTGTCAGACACTAACCGGTACAACCTCAACACCGCTAATAGAGACCACATATGGCAGACACCACTCGGTATAACCTAAACACCCCATATTAGAGACCACATGGGTCCCCGACCCAGCTCGGGTAAAACCCCACAACCCGCCCTATAGAACCACATTGAGTCAGACACCGCCAGGATAACCTAAAACCCACCATAAGGAGAACCCCCCATAGTGGTCAAAACCATCATTAATAATACAACAAACCCCCATAAGAGACCCATAGAGGTCAGACACCATCAGTATAACCAAAAAAGCTGCCTAAAGGACCACAAGTGGGCAGATAACACTAGTATAATCTACAGCACCGCCTAAGAAGCAATAGAGGGGGAAAACACCAGCTCGTTTTAAAACCCACAACACCCCCATAAAAGAACCACATGTGGGCAACACCCCTCAGGCATAATCTACAGCACCCCCATTAGAGACCCAAGTGGGGCAAAAACCCCTCATGTTAACCTACAAAACCGCAAATAAGACCCGAGTGTTCAACCCCAGCTTTGGGTATAACCTACAAACCGAAAAAAATTTGAGGGGCCACTTGCAGCAACACCACTCAGGTATAACCTACAACACCACCCTATATGACCACATAGAGGTCAGACACCAGCTCATTTTTAACCTACAAAAACTGCCTAAGAGACCACATAGTGGTCAAAACCAGCTCAGGTATAATTACAGCACTGCATTAGAAACACATAAGGGCGACACCACTCAGGTATAACCTACAACACCACCATATAGCGACCACAAGATCCACCACTCAGGGATAACCTACAACATGCCATGAAAAGACCACAAGTGGTCAGAACCACTCGGTATAATTACAGCACCGCCCTATAGAACCACATGAGGGGAGCACCACTCAGGTATAATCAACACCACCATATAGGACCCCAGAATGGTCAGACACCAGCTCAGGTTAACCTTTCAACCCTCCAAAGAGACCACAAAGTTCAACAAAACCAGCTATTTTTAAACCTACAACCCGCCTATAAGACCACATAGGGTTAGATACCACTAGGTATAAACCCACAACACCACCTATAAGGTCAGAACCACTCAGGGATAACCACAACACCCCCATATAGGACCAATAAGCAACACCAGTCGGATAAACCCCACAACCTCCCTATAAGACCACAAGTGGTTAGATACCACTTGGGTCAACACCACATGACGTATACAGCCTGAAAACAACTAGTGAAAAATAACCCCCGAATCCAGGGGCCACGGGGGACCCCATCGATCAGTCGTTTTTTGAATAACTTTTTCCCATTCTTTTCCTTCTGTCCAGACCCCAGAGTCTTTTTCACGACTGAACTCGCCCCGCAAATTTACACACAAAATCTTTTGATTCTCACTTTATCAGCACTTTCCACCAACAAACCCTTTGGTATGGGGAGCCCCCTTTAAGTAAATAGATAATTGGTTTCCACCTTTTTTAGGTAAGGGGATCAATCGAAGGGGAGGTAGATTGCCGCCCCCTGTAGGGTTTATATTTTTTATTAATATAATAATTATTTTAATTAAATAAAAATTAAATGAAATAATTTTTTATTCCTTATGATGTGTAATTTTTTCCCACTGAAAAAAAATGAACATCCCAAATGTTAAGGGTAGGTTAATTTTTTAAAAATGGGAAATAGAATATCAAAAGTAAAATCCAAATTTTCACATTGTATAAATTTTATAAATTTAATTGCATTTTGCTAAAAGGGGAAAAAAAATTTTTTGATTCCCCACAAACCATTAACAGTTCGGGCCCCACAGACCGTTTAAACCCCCAAAACAATTTTTACCTGATTAAAGACAGCTATCTTAAATTTTACCTTTATAAAAGACTCCTGCCTAGACTAAATCATTCCCAACTCTAACCTCTACCAATTTGGGCAAACCAAAGAGCTTTCTAAGGTTTTCAGGGAAAAGATCATAGACCTGCACAAAGCTGGAATAGGCACAAAACCCAAAGCTGGTGAGAAGGAACAACTTTTGGTACAATAAAAAAAAAGGGAAGAAAAAACAAAAGACTGAAATCGACATCGATCGGGCCCCAAGAAAACCTCACCCAGGGGGTTATCCTTGATCTAGGAAGGGAGAGATCAGCCTAAAACTACACGGGGGGAACTTGTTAAGGGGTCTCAAGGCACTGGAACCACAGTCACCAAAAAACCTTTTGGTAAACATTACCCAAACGGTTTAAAACCTTCAGTACCCAAGGCCGACCTCTCAAGAAGGCCAGGGGTCAGGCCCTCGAAGTTTCCCAATGAACACCGGGATATTCTGTTATGTTAGGAGAAGGTGCTTGACAATAAAAAAAATTTATGCTCTTTGGCATACTCAACCACCGGTTTTTGGGAAAGAAAATGCTGCCTATGACCCAAAAACCTGCCCCCCCAAAAGCATGGGGGGTGAAACATTATGTTTTGGGGGGTTTTCTCTGCAAAGGGGGCACAGACTACTTCACCCTTCAAGGGGAGGGGGATGGACCATGTACGTAAAAACCTGAGGACAATCTCCTTCCCTCCACCAGGACACGAAAAATAGGTTGTGGCAGGGTCTACCAGCGTTTCCCCGAAACATCGAGCAGCTGGTTATTCCAACCTGGAGAGAGGACAGACTATGAGTTCTGCCTTACCAACACTATCCCAGTAAGGACATTTACATTGGGACGTATCCCACTTGGAGACTCTATGGAGCAATGAATTGCAGGTCATGTAAATATTGCTTTATTATGTGAAATGTATATGTGATGCCAAGATCTGTTGCCATATGGACTTGTAGCATTAAATACGATTTCTGTATCTGAAAGAAGCCCTGTGAAGGTGCTGTGTGTTTACAGACAAAATTCATATGGAAAATCGTTTTTTTGAATTTGGAAAACCCTTCTGGCCGTACCGCATTCAAATATAAGCAAAAAAGGACATAACAACTTTTAAATTGGTCTTCCAGCAAGACAATGACCCAAAAAATACACCCCAAAGGGAAAAAAGGAGTGGGTCAAAAGAAGCACAATAAGGTATGAGGGCCCAGCCATCTCCACCTAACCCATAGAAAAATTATGGGGATTAAAGCTCGATTTGCCAACAACACCTCAAAATCTTAATGATTTTTGAGATATCTGCAAAAAGGATGGACCAAAATTCTTTCTGACATGTGCACAATCCCCCATCACAACCAAAAAACATCTGCCTGTGCTTCCCAACAAGGGTTTTGCCACCCAAAATTAAGTCTTTTTTTGCCAGGGAATCAAATATTTATTTCTCTCGCAAAATGCAAATAATTTAAACATTTATACAAGTGATTTTCTGGAATTTTTTTTTGGATATTCTACTCTCAAGTTTTAAAAGAACCTACCCTTAAAATTGTAGACTGATCATTCTGGGCAAACTTACACAAACAGCAAAGATCAAAAAATTATTTCCTTCAATGTATTTTCAAAACATATCACAGAAACACACCTTTTAAAGGCTAAATTTTTAAAAAAAGGTTTTTATAAATAATGAAAGAGCAGCAGTAGATTCTAAAAGAAGATAAAATAATTTTTAAATAACAATCAACAACACACCCTTTTGCAATTATACTTTTGAAAAGCCCTCCCCGACTCATTTTTTGACAGCGTAAAAAATAGTTTTACTGGTGAGAGGTATTGGGCATACCAACCACCTAAAATTCGCCCCTGTTTTATACTAAACATTTATTTACATTCTAAAAAAACAGCCTAAATCAACAACGGTATGCCAGCCAATTTTTTGACAGGGCCTCGCAGATTTTTCCCAAAATCACTAAATAAAGGTTTTCCAAAAAATTTTAAAACCTCCCCTTTCCACCTCCTACTGTTTAAAAAAAAACCCTAAGGGGAAAAGTTACATAGGAAATCACAGTGTTATTGGGATTGAGTCAAGAGGGCAAGTGTTGGAAATGGGGTCATGAGCAACTTGCCAACTTTGAAAGTGGGCATTGGGGATCCCCTGCTGACACCAAGCCCAGTAATAATGAAAAGGCGTTTGTCAACCCCCCACTACTACCTGGAAAGAATTTTATGGAAAAAACACAAACACAAATTACACAAAAAAAACTTTTTTAAAAAAAAAAAACTCCCCGACACCACCCTTTTTAACCATAATATTTGAAAAACACAGGTCCAAGGTTGATCCGACTAGTCCACCAATCCGAAGTAGTCCAAAGGGAACCTTAAAAAACAAACACCACACAACTTGGGGGCTGGATACCCACTCGCATCCAGGAAGCGGGGTGATACCTTCGCCCCATTAACACCCCTTTTCCAGTGGGAAACGGGGTGCCACCTTTGGGGAAAAGGAGTGTCACCCAGCTTTTCCTGGATACTGAAAAGAAATTCCATAGAAAACCCCAAATTTCGTCCTCCAGCCTGCTTCGCCCCTCGTCCGCCAAACAGACCTCAGGGCAGGGAGCAAGGGACAGGACACAACTTCGCCCCCTCAGGCCGTAATCTTGCCCCCTGCGACGCCAGAGACAGACGCAGGGGGCAGGGGAAAAGAAGCAAGGGAAGGGGAAAATGGGGCAAACCCTTCCCCCTATGGCTGTTCCAGCCCCTGCGGCAACCAAAGACAACTGGGAGGGGGGAGGGCAGGGGGGCAGAGGGTAACTTCAAACCCCCCTTTTCCCCCCCCCCTGCCCCACCAGACCGACTCAGGGGGGAGGAGAAAGGGGGAGAAGACAAGTGGGCAACCCTACCCTCTTTCACACTACAACCATTCCCTCCACTGAAATACACACCCCATCCCCACACCCAAACACACACCTCAGCCCTCCCCCACACCCACCCCCCACACTCAAACACCACACCCCCCTCCCCGCACACTCATATATACACATACACCCCTCCCCTTCACACACATATATACACACATACCCTTCCCCCCCACACTCCAATTTAAACCCTCCCCCAACCCTTTATATATACACACACACCCCCCCCCCTCCCCACTCAAATCACAAAATCAGCCCCCCCCCACACAATCCCCACCCACAAACAAAACCCCCCCACACTCAACAAATACACAATTTACCCCCCCCCAGCCTCCCCCGCACACAAAAACACTCACACACCCCTACCCCACACACTCCATAACACACACACCCCTCCCCTCGCACACTCATATATACACACAGTCAGCCACCCCCCAAAAACCTCTACCCCCCAACACAGCCTTCCCTCCTCCCCGCTTATAGAAAAACCTCGGAAACTGCTCAGTGGGGAATTTTTTAACCACCCCTTGCAGGAGGGCGGGAGAAGGTCCCCATTTGCAAATGTCTCCCCCAAACCCGGGGAGGTTTAACAGGCCCATGATGATGGGGACAAAATAATTAGGGGAGAAAGGTTTTGTCAGAGTATACCCCAATTTGAAAGAATTAGGTGGAAATTTTTTCTCATATTGTAAAACTTTTTTTGAATTGTGTGGAAAAATCTTCACTGAGAAAAAAGGGTTTCTTCCAGTTGTATAAACTCACATTCGTTTTTTTTATCAACTCTGGTGCCAAGCTTGCCTATTGATTCAAGAAATGGAGTTGATGGTATTGTAGAATGCAATTTGACCTGGAACTAATTATTATGTCACCAGCTTAAAGCAGGGGGGAAATTAGCTGTATCACAAAATTAGCTCCAGTTACTGTGGCCCTTTGTGAACAAGCAGCTAGAGGTGCTACAGCTACTACAGTGGTGGAGAGCAGCTCAGGTCTGCCCCTGGAGGTCATGGCGGTCAGGGCTATGTGTGAAGTTAATTCAGAGTGTGAACTAGCTTCTGCAGAAATGCCAGCCCCAGCTATAAAGCAGAGAAGCTCAAGTGCGCCCCTAGAGGCCGTAGTTAACAGTGCTGTGAGTATCATAGAGGATGAATGTCCTGTGGTGGATGACAATCTGGAGAAATGTGCCACCGCTACAGTCTCAGGTGGAGCTAATGTGGTTGCTTGTAGCAACAAGGTATCCTCTGCATCTCCTGTGGGGAAAACTTATGACTGAGTGCCCTACAGCTATGTGTGAAGTGCCTGGAGCCCAGTTGGTAAATGTGTCTATCATTGACCCCAGCACACTGTGTGAATGTGATGGTAACATGCCAGTTGCAGGTGTGCCCCTAGTGGTAATCGAGGACAATATTAACAGTATCACGGAGGTGATAGGTCCTGTGGTCTGTGGAGAACTGCAGGTGTGTGTCCTCAGCAGCCAGATACCTGCTGCACCTACTGGTGTTAAAAATGTGATGGAGTTGCCTAATGTGAACACAGCCAGTTTGGTGTATGAGTTGGAGAACCATAAAGATGGCCAGACTGCAATGACTGATATCCCATTTGTAAATAGGTCTGCTATTGACTCCAGTGCACGCTATGAACTTGTTGGTGTGCAAGATTTAGGAGTGACCCAAATAGAAAGTGAGAGTTCTCCCTTAGAGACTGTTACAGGGGATGTGAAGGTAGCATCTCCACATGTTGCTGCAGAGGATCTGCTGCTAAACAGAGCGGGTAAGAACTGTTCACAGGGGAAGGTGTCCTCTGACACTGAGGTGTCCAGTAATGTCATTGTAACAGACAAATTGTCTATAGAGGTTGTCAGTGGGGACTCTGGAAATAGTAGCGTGCATGCGGAATATGGGGAGGTCTTTATTGCAGAGCAGCCATGGTTTGGCCTCCTATAGTGAGATGTAAGCCTGCTGAGATGGTCACCCCAGGTCAAATACCTGTTGTGGCCTGTAAAGCTCATGTGATGACCAGTGACTGTCACGGTTCGCGCAACGGTCACTGCCATGGACCATCAGCGTGTCTGTGCCTTCCTTGTACTTAGGTCCGGGGGTCCTGCGTGCGCACTGCGCCTCCTAGGGCGCACGCGGTAGCTTCCTGCCCTTTATAGGTTCTCTGTCCTGTTCACCCTCCTCTTGACCTGTGACCCCTGGCTATAAGATGAAGTTCCTGTCTTTGCTCTGGGTCAGTCCATTGTTGTGTTGTGCCTCATGCTGAGCTCCTGCCAGCTTCTCAGGTCTGCTATCCTGGACTTAACCCCTGAGATGCTGGTTCAGTTCCTGAAGTCCATCTGAGCTCCTGACCACCTGTCTGTTGTCTTCTGCTGTCACTATACCTGTCCAGTACCAGCTGAACCCTGCCATGATACCAGTCCAGTTACCTGCTGAATCCTGCCATTATACCAGTCCAGTTACCTGCTGTATCCTTTTGTTATGCCAGTCTGGTTTCCTGCTGTTGCACCTGTTCAGTATCCTGCTGTAAACCTGCGGATGCATACGTTTATTCCTGCTGAATCCTGCTTGCTTACGTTTACCTGCTGTACCTGTCTACCACCGCTTCTGTGCCTGGAATTCCTGTCCTGCACCTCGGCTGTCACCACAGGTAGCCACGTCAGGGGTAGCGACCTGGGGGTTCCCCGCAGCAAAGTCCGTCCTGCTTTGTGGCGGGCTTCGGTGAAGACCAGGGGCCCCTTAGACTCCGCTCCCTGGCATGGATCTCCACCTAACCACCTCGCCTGTGGTGATCGCAGTGGATCCACACCTGGTTACCAGGCGATAGGCTCAGTGCATCGATTACTGCCCAGATCGTGAGAGTGACACCCAGAATCATACAAGGTAGTGCATGCAGAGTAAAAAACAGACTGTAAATGTGTGTTTCCCTGCTTTTGTGTGTCAGGTTGTGATGATGAACGAGCGAGTCCTCGACATTATATTGTGATGGGGAGAAGTCTGGCTCTCATGGTGATACTGCAGGTCCAGAGCTTCAGGACAATGAGACAGTCGGGGAGAGAGAGAAAGAGAGTGCGGAAAGGTCCCAGTGTCTATGCAGGCAAACAGTGGCCTACCTTCAATAGGAAGTAGGCCAAATGGATGAGAAAAGTGTGGTTCCTGCCAGGGAAACAGGGAGGCAGCTATGAAGTTATTTAGCGGGGGTTCCCCACATGTAGGTTTTTTTGACCTGGAGAAAAAGTTTTTCTGCAGGGTGAAAAAGACATAAGGAAAGGGGGAGGATATGTTGCAGAGCGACCGTAGGTGGATTGCAGATTCTGCCAATAGGGGGAGTACAGCAAGGTATCCTGCTGCGATGTGCCCCACCAGGACTCTGCGTATCGGAGGGGAGGACGGGGAAGCAGATTATTTGGTGTCAGTAGCCATATGTTATGTGGAAGTATTAGCATGGTGCTTTGCGGTTATTATGGACTGGCTTTTCCGGAACGTAATAGTGTTGGGTGGGAGGCCGTTCCGATTCCAAGTCAGGCTTTTGGAAGGTCCCATGGAAAAAAATCTGGCAATGCAGGTGTCTTGGGGTGTGTGTGGTCTTTATCTGGAAGTTTGCAGCAGAGAGAGCTGGGAGACCCAAGAGTTCTGGCCCCCCAGAGGCTTTAGGGAAGCCATTACAGGTTGGTGACGGTAGTGAGGTGCATTGGTGGTCTTGGATGCTAGGTCCAGACCAGGTATAGAGAGGAACTATCATAGTGTTTAGTCAGTGGCCTGAGATTTTTGTTTGTTTTGTATTTTTTTCCTGTGCCTCAATAAATAAAACTGGTTGGTATGCCAGGTTAACAAAAAGCTGCGTCGGAGTGCCCTTATGATTGGAGTGCCATCGTTTAACCAAAGCGCGATCCGTAGCTTAAAAGTATCCCAGGAAAGTCCAGCGATGAGGTCGGTCAGACGAGAGTGATTCGTTCACAATACATATACATAAGATGAAAGTAAGTTGCAAATAGGATTTATATATTATATGCATAGATGATTATAACATACAACGTATAAACATATACAGAATGTTGAGTATATATGTATGTATTTCAAGAAATGACATTTCAACCAAAAGTCACATGTCCATAACTTTTTGTGAGTAATATATATCAATACTTCCATCTTATGTGTATCCTGTATGCAGCTTATTCTTGTCCTATGACTATCTTATATATCTCAAGCTTCTTAGGTGGTATTTATAGTATAGTTTTCATATCCTATATCAAAAATATATATAGTATATCTAAAGTGAATACCAGTAAATTTTATTTTAACTCGGTCTGGGCCTGTCTATGGGTTCTCAGACTTGGAAAACCCCTTTAACTTATGTAAATATTCTACTTTTCTATAAGTTTAGCATTTTCTACCTAAACAAACTTGGAGGTATTTATATTATAAGGTGTTTGCTCTTCTTTTAATGTTTAAGTACTGCCTTCAGGTATATTCTCCATTGCTGGCTCCTGTGAACAAACTAACATCACTAGAAAATTGTCTGAAAATGGATCAGTGGATTACATGACTTTTTAAATAAATCATAAAATTAATGAAATGGGTCTCTCTCATCGATTCCTATACCCTGTGTATTGTGAATATGTTGTCTAATGTCTGTAGTGTACATGGCATGTAAAGATCAGCACTTACCACAAGATGAGAAGTAAAGAACAATGTAAATCTAGAGTGAAAAAGAGAAAAAAAAGAACACAAAGAAAATAAAAACTCAAAATGTGCCTAATTGGCTCAAAAATGTCAGAATCGCAGAAAGTTCAAATTCCATACCAACGTGCCAAGAGGTGGCCAATCACATGCAAGTCAGAAGTTAATCACATCAACCTGCTTACTGTAACTACTTGGTTGCCATACTGAAACCTTTTGAAATATAGTTTCTACCCATAATTCTTAGTTATATTTATGGATGACAGTCAGACACAGTAGAATAGACATTGTAATGACATGGGATTTATATCATTAACTTCCAAAACTAACATTTTAAAACCAACATCAACCAGCTACTGCAATTACACTACTTAGTAGGACAGCATGGGACACAATTTGTATGATGCCTATTGCAGCCCTTAAGGGGGTTGTATCATTTCATTGAATGGTCTTCAGAATAAGGGCACAGTGAATACAAGCAACTTTGCAATTGGATGTCATTAGCAAAGCTAATCAAAGAATTATTTTAGGGTATGTTCACATGGTGTATTACGGCACGTATAGGGTGTTTTGGCAGCACGCACTGATCAGAGCGTATTTCCAAAGCACAGGGGGGGCGGCGGCCCGCCGACCCATTGACATGCTTTGTTCGCGGCACGTAATAGCCGCGAACAATTGACATGTCAATTCTCCTCCCGCACGTACAATACGATAATATTATACACGCAGGGGGTGACTCATAATCCATAGCTCTCTATTTTCGCGTATAAAGTGCAATACGCGGCAAAGTGCGTGCCCAAATAAGCCGTGTGAACATACCCCTAGAGTCTGTAAAATGTATTTGTATAAAATATATAACTGCAAACAAATAGCTATCAAACACATTTCTTTATATGATATCTTTAATTGATGGTTATACAGTTACCAAATAACACTACTATACACAGAATGAATATCATCACTGTACCGCTAACCACCGGGTGCCCCTAGACTCATAGGACCCCTGGGCAACTGCCTAGTGTGCCCAATGGGAAAGCCAGCCTTGCCTGTGCCAGATGCAGAAAAGTAGTCCCAAAACATAACCAAGCCTCCTCCATGTTTCACAGTAGATACAATGTTCTGTTCTCTGTAGGCTTCCTTTTTGCATTTGTGGACACATGATGTGACTTGTCAAAAAGCTCCAGTTTTGTTTTATCTCTCAAGAAGCTTTGTGGCTGGTCAATATGCATTTTGACAAAGTCAAGTATCACTTTTATTTATGATTTGCTTTCAACAGTGACTTCCTCCTCGGTCATCTTCCAATAAGTCCATGTTGGCAAAGACAGTGATGGATGGTGAGTTCTGACATTGATGTACCTTGACCTTGGAGTTTACTTCTAAAGTTTTTGGAAGTTCTTTTAGGCTCTTTGGCTATTATTCATATTATTTGTCTCTTCAATTTGTCATCAATTTTTATCCTGTAGTCACATCAGGGAGGTTGGCTACAGTCCCATTGGATCTTTAACTTCTTAAATGGATACAGTGTAAACTGTAGTAACAGGAACATCATGCTAGTTGGAGGTGGGTATCTATAGTAGTTACACTTTTAACTTATTTGTCTATAATTTTCTTCATAATCTCTGAATATGAAACAAATCTTACCTAGCCTTACATTGGTTTTATGGTCAGTGTGGTACAAACCATTATAACAAACAGCACAGTCACTACTTTTCGCTCTTTAGATATATAAAAAACCAAGAATATTTCCCGTGATTAGGCTTACTAAAAAGCCAACAATCAAAACGGGACCCAAGGAAGCGAAAAAACCTCAGAGAGTAATAAAATATAATTAAAACTGTTACATTTGAAATTACGACTCGTATTGGATACTGACGATAATACACGAAGATGCACTCCTTCTCTGGCTCTTCTTTTTCTTTACTGCTTTTGAACAGATCACCCGTTGTTAAATAGGGCTACTGAACTGATCACAAATTTGAAGACCCTATGAGTGATTACAGGAAACACCATAATCTAACATCCCCCTATATTAGAATTGTTTTCAACCTTTTCTAGGGATAGCATTATTTTTTTCCAGGCCATTTTCGTTATTTATTTATTTAGTTTAAATGTTTTGGCTGAACCACAATTCAAATGTAATGTCTGATTTTCATCAGTTGATTCTTAGTAAATGTAAACTTTATTTATTTTGTTATTTTCAAGTTATTTCAGTCATCATTGTGGGTCTTTCTTTCTTTAACAGAGTAGCAATAGTTTTGTCCATTTGTGTATAAGAGAAGATGCTGCAGAATTGTAAGTTTTCACTAAGACAATCTTGTCAGATGTCAAAGGTCCTCTTTAATAACACATTTTCTGTTACATTTTTTATGTATTTTTATTTTTCTAAAAACTCTTCCTAAAACTACTATAATACAAGTTGCTGTAATTTGAGTCAATCCTTTAAAAAAAAAATTAAAAATACTTAGAAGCAAAGACTAAAACTCCTGTACCTGTACTCCTGGACCTATTGTTCTGTGGGAAAAGATTCAATAGAACTTTATTTGTATTTTATTCATTTAAATATCTGCTTATCCTGGATTAAGGAGTCCAGTAGGCAGTGTTATAAGTGATTCACAGCTTGTCTTGTACCAGTGTGCATAAAGAGATAGCTGTCAATCATTGATAAAACCGCCCACTGGTCTTCTTAACCCAGAATAAGCAGGGATTTAAAAGAATAAAGTACAAGTTCTCCTGAATCTTTTTTCACAAAGTTATATATTAATGTGCTCCGATCCTCCTGCTCTAAAACATTCTACCAAAAGCTTAAATGGCGTGTTCAATGTGACAGGTTCACTTTAAGGCTATGTTCACACGGCTTATTCACGGCGTAATTGCGGGGACGGATTTCGCCCGCAATTACGCCGTATGCTGTGCAGCGGGGGCGGGGCGGGGAGGCAGGCAGCCCGCCGGCCCATAGACATTCATTATCCATGGCGCGTATCCCGCCGTGATAATTGACATGTCACTTTCTCCCTCAAGAAGATGGAATCCATAGTTCTCTATGAGAACTGTGGATTACCGTAATGACTGGGACGGATTTCAGCCCATAATTCGCGCAGTACGGCGCGAATTACGGACTGAAATCCATCCCAAAATAAGCCGTGTGAACATAGCCTAAGTGTGCCTGAGTGAAAGTTGCTCAATCTAGCAGTGTTCTCTGCTCTGTCCATGCGTAGTCTGCCATTGAAAACCGCATCATCCTATTTATTTTAACAAGTATGTTTTACTAAAGTACATGCTTATTGCATGTGGATTTAGAGGTGTTTTTCGGGTTTGGTTTTACAGGTGGTTTGCAATCCAATTTATTCCTTTTAGTTTAGGACATGGATCTGCATTAACCCCTTACCGCCACAGCCAGTTTTGACCTCCTTGACAGAGCCCCATTTTTGAAGTCTGACATGTGTAACTTTAAGTGATAATAAGGGCATGTCCCCACGGCATGGGTTTTCGGACGTTTTTTCAGCCGGTTTGCGGTTTTACAGACCCGCTGAAAAACTGGCCGAAAAATTAGCACAAATTGATGCTCTATTGCAAAACCTTTGCTGCAGTCCCACTGCACAGGTTTTGCCGATTCGACGTTTTGCCGCCGGACGGTTGCCGCTCAGAAAAACATTGTTTGGAAGCACTAATCTTCCCACCTGTCCGGTTTCCCGACGGAAGATCAGTGCTTATACAATGGGAGGCTGTTCTCGCTCATCGCGGAGAAAAGCCGTCCCCCCCGCGGCCGTGGGGACGGGAGCGAAACAGGACAAATCCCGGCCGGCAAACCGGCCGGTATTTGTCCTGTGCCGTGTAAACGCGCTCTAACTGTTTAATACTTATCTATCCATGTACAGTGGGGAAAAATGTATTTAGTCAGCCACCAATTGTGCAAGTTCAGCTCACTTAAAAAGATGAGAAGGCCTGTAATTGACATCATAGGTAGGACCTCAACTATGAGAGACAAAATGAGAAAACAAATCCAGAAAATCACATTGTCTGCTTTGGAAAGAATATATTTGCAAATTATGGTGGAAAATAAGTGTAACGGGTGAGCGGGTAAAGCGGGTAGTGGACCCACTGGACCACTGCTGGGCTTGCTCCGAGGGGGGCGTAACCACGTGGGCCATCGGGCAGGGTATTCTTCAACAGAGCCTTTGATGGTAAGGTTTGGCTGACCCCAAAAGCCACCACGGTGCTACCTCAGAGCGGTCCCCAGCAGTGGCAGCTGACCCAGACAGGCCAGGGAAGTGCAAAGTAGGCACCAAAACAGAATAGGGTCAGAGACAAAGCGCTAGAAGTAAATATGTGCAGGTACAAACAAGGACAAGGGACAAAACAGATGCCAAACAGGAGTGATAGCAAAGGTCAAGAGGAACAATAACATAGACAGACTGCAACACAAGAACATAAGCAGAGGGACATAAGCTAAACTAAGCAAGAAACAAGGCATGTACCCAGGCAGGAACACGGGGCAGGAGAAAAGGCAAGGAAACTCACCAAAGACACAGACAGAGACACCAAAAGAGACCACATGGGCACACGGACTGCTAACAAACCAGATCAGAAAACACAGGCAAACAGACTACACCAACAGGGACAACAAAAACAACATCAAAAACAACTACATGACACAAACAAGGATCAGGCAGTGAGGTGTGAGAGAAAGCAGGCTTATAAACCCACAGGGGAAGGTGATTGGCAGGGGAAGCCCCAACCCCGCTGACCACTGTGGGGAAATAAAGGAAGGGAAGATGGTTTGGCCGCCGCCCCCTCTATAGGAGACAGGGAATTCAGGGCAGCAGCCAAATGGAGTGTAGCAGCAATCACAGGTGAGTAAACAAGAGGCTACAGGAGACGATCACAGCGGCACTGCACCAGGAAAACACGATCTGCGATGGAAACATAAGGTACGACTGCTGTTCGCCAGCAGAGGGCCGCAGCGTCCTAAGGCAGGAACGTGGCACGGACGTGACGTACCCCCCTCCTTAAGCCCCCTCCCCTCCTCCTACCTCCAATCCACAAAATGGAAATTCCACCTAGGTCTGGGTGGACGAAAAACAATCCGGTGGCAACCCCAAAACCTACTACAGGCTGCACTGCAGTACGGGGAATACCTAGGATATGGAGGTCCACAGGAGGAGAACAAATGGGCACTAGGCAAAATGGGAGGGGCAAAACACCAGGGCGGAGCAGTAAGCCTCTCGAAGGCTAAAGGGCGAGACCGTAAGCCGGGGACTCTGAAGGCTCAGGGCGGAGACCGTAAGCCACGGGGACCTCAGAAGGCTCAGGGCGAGCCCGGTAAGCCACGGGGACTCAGAAGGCTCAGGGCGAGGACCGTATGCCACGGGGACTATGAAGGCTCAGGGCGAGACCGTTAAGCCAGGGGACTATGAATGGCTCAAGGGGCGAGGACCGTTAAGCCACGGGGGGGGGGGGGGGGATCAGGAAGGCTCAGGGCGTGCGACCGTAAGCCACGGGGGACTCAGAAGGCTCAGGCGAGACCGTAAGACACGGGGACTCCGAAGGCTCAGGGCGAGGACCGTAAGCCACGGGGACTCAGAAGGCTCAGGGCGGCGGAGTCCGTAAGCACGGGGATCAGAAGGCTCAGGGCGAGACCGTAGCCACGCGGGAGCTCAGAACGGCTCGGGCCGAGACCGTAAGCCACGGGACTCAGAAAGGAAGGTCACGGGCGAGACCGTAAGCCACGGGGGATCAGAAGGCTCAGGGCGGAGACGGGAGACCGTAAGCCACTGGGCGGTCTCTGAAGGCTAGGGGAGACCGTAGCCAGGGGGCTCAGAAGGCTCAGGGGCTGGACCGTAAGCCACGGGGCTCAGAAGGCTCAGGGCGGGAGGACCGTAAGCCACGGGGGCTCAGAAGGCTCAGGGCAGGAGGACCGGTAAGCCACGGGGGCTCAGAAGGCTCAGGGGCGAGAACGTAAAGCCAGGGGGCCTCAGAAGGCTCAGGGGAGACCGTAAGCCTCGGTGGCTCAGAAGGCTCAGGGCGATGACCGTAAGCCACGGGGGCTCAGAATGGCTCAGGGCGAGAGTAGCCACGAGGGCTCAGAAGGCTCAGGGCGAGACCGTATAGCCACCGGGGGCTTCAGAAGTAGGGCCGAGACCGTAGCCACGGGGGTCCAGAAAGAAGGTCAGGGCGAGACCGTAATGCCACGGGGACTCAGAAGGCTCAGGGCGAGACCGTAAAGCCACGGGGGAACTCAGAAGGCCTCAGGGCGAGACCGTAAGCCACGGGGACTCAGAAGGCTCAGGGCGAAGTGAGACCGTAAGCACGGGGACCTTCAGAAGGCTCAAGGGCTGAGACGTATGACACGGTGCGACTCAGAAGGTAGGGCGAGACCGTAAGCCACGGGGACTCAGAAGGCTCAGGGCGGAGCCGTAAGCCACGGGGACTCAGAGTGCGGGTTAGTGGCAGAGCTCCCAAACACCAAAAGACCTGCCAAAAAAGAAAAAACACTCCCCACACACTAAAGAGAACAGCCAGACAACACAGAACTGCACATGGACCAAAAACAGAGGGAAAATGTCAGCGGAGTCCTTGGCAGATCCTATGTATCGGTAAACATCGTCGTGAGCGGGGTTTAAAGAGGGTAGTGGACCCCACTGGACCACTGCTGGCTTGCTACGTAGGGGGGCGTAAAACAAGTGGCCATCGGGCATGGGTATCTTCATCAGAGCCTTTGATGGTAAGGTTGGCTGACCCCAACAGCCATCAGGTGCTACCTCGAGCAGTCCCCAGCAGTGGCAGTGACCAGACAGGCCAAGAAAGTGCCAAAGCTAGGGCACCAACAGAATACGGGACAGAGACCAAAGCAGTCTAGAGTAAATATGTTGCAGGTAACAAACAAAGACAGGACAAAACAGATGCCAACAGGAGGATAAGCAAAAGGTAAGGGAACAAATAAATAGACAGACTGCAGACACCAAGAACATAAGCAGAGACGTAAGCTTAAACTCTAGGCAAGAACTCCATAGGATGACCAGGGCAGGACACGGGCAGAGAACAGCAGGAAATCACAAAGACAACAGACAGAGGACACAAGAGCCCACATGGGCACACCGGTCTGCTAAAACCAGATCAGAAAACACCAAGCAACAGGGACTACACAAGGAGACAACAAAAACAACAACAACATGACACCAACAAGGCTCAGGCGTTGAGTGTGGGCAGAAGCAGGCTTATAAACCCACTGGTTGGAAGGGGATTGGCAGGGGAAAAGCCCAACCCCGCTGCACACTGTGGGAATAATAAAGGAAGGGTAGATGTGGGCGTCCGCCTCTATAGAGTCAGGGAATCAGGGCAGCAGCCAAGATGGAGGAGCTGCAATCACAGGTGAGGTAAACAGAGGCTTACAGGAGCGCCTCCACACGGCCACTGCACCAGGAAAAACAGATCTGGTTAGGAAACATAGGTACGTACCTGCGGTTCGCCAGCCAGAGGCCGCAGCGTTAAGGAAGGAACGTGGTCAGGCCGTGCACAATAAGTATTTGGTACACTACAAACAAACAAGATTTCTGGCTCCACAGAAACTGTAATACTTCTTTAAGAGGCTCCTCCGTCCCTCCACTCATTAACTGTAGTAATGGCACCTTGTTTGAACCTATATCAGTATAAAAGACACATGTCCACAACCTCAGTCCACTCCAAACTCTTTCTATGGTGAAGACCAAAGAGCTGTCACAAAGGCACACCAGAAAGCAATATTGTTAGCCCCCTGCGCCATGCTGGGAAGATGCTGCTTTGATCTTGTAATAGGCTAAGCAGCTTGGTGTGAAAGATATCAATTGTGGGAGCAATAATTAGAAAATGGAAGACATACAAGATCACTGATATTGGAAAAACAAATGAAATCCAGCAACGGAGTAGGTGAAGGAGAGTCCTTTATTAAAGTATTCCAGTGCAGAGGGTATATAAAAGTATGGCAAAGCTAGCCAACGCGTTTCGGGTGCTCTCTTGCTCCCTTGTTCATGACTTAAAATTCATATCCAAATGAACAGGTTAAATAGGGAGATGTCGCTACGTAATACGCTACGTCACTTCCCATTTACCTGCGCCATGGATATGTATTGTAATGACATATAAAAATACTTAAAATAATTTTGTATCTTAACATTGCCACATGAATATATATACATGCATATTAGTGCAATAAGAAACCGTTGTTTAATGCGTATACGCCAAATCATTCCGTAATTTAAACCCACTGGCATTCTGGTTTGTAGCTCCAGAATCCAGTAGGCTTCACGCAGGCGGACTTTCCGTTGCCAGTCTCCTCCCCTTACTGGGCGTTCGACTTTTTCTATTCCAAAGTAAGATAAACTACTTATATTTCCTGCGTGTTCTTCTATGAAGTGTTTGGCTACCCCTGAGTATGTGCTGTGTCCTTTATTTATATTTTTTAGGTTGTTTGCTACCCCTTCTGTTTTTTTAATTTTCTAATGCTGCATCCCACATATAATTTGTCACATTTATTGCATTTTATGCCATAAACAATATGGTCTGAGTCACAATTCATGAATTTTTGTATAGTGTATTCTTTTTGTTGTTTCTTTTTGACTGCTATTGAAAGTTTTATTTTTTTGTGTGTATTTGCACATATTACATCTTCGACCTCCGCATGGGAAGATTTAATGATCTCTGGCTGCCCCTAATAGATACAGTTAAAACAAAGTATTTTTATATGTCATTACAATACATATCCATAGCGCAGGTAAATGGGAAGTGACATAGCGTATTACGTAGCGACATCTCCCTATTTAACCTGGTCATTTGGATATGAATCTTAAGTCGTGAACAAGGGAGCAAGAGAGCACCCGAAACGCGTTGGCTAGCTTTGCCATACTTTTATATACCCTCTGCACTGGAATACTTTAATAAAGGACTCTCCTTCACCTACTCCGTTGCTGGATTTCATTTGTTTTTCCAATATTGGACACGTCCTGCAACTGAGGACGGAACTACCAGCCGGAGCTCAGAAGAAACACCCACGGGAAAGACCAGGTGCTTATACTGCTATCAAGGTGAGCAAACGCTTTTTTGTTTCATTAAGATCACGGTTAATCTCCCTCGATCTGGGGCTCCACTCAATGAATCTCACCCCAGGGGTCAAAATGATCAACAAGAACGTGTGAGCAAAAATCCGAACCACACGGGTGACAAGTGATATGACCTGCAGAGAGCAGGGACCCAACGTAACAAAGCTACCATCTGAAACACACACTACGCTGCCCGGGATCACGATCATGCAAGTGCCAGTTGTGTCCTTTGCTTAAAGCCAGTACTTCCGGGGACCATCTGAAGTTTGCTAGCAGAGCTTTTGGATTGATCCAGAAGAGTATTGGGAGAATGTCATGTGGTCAGATGAAACCAAAGTAGAACAGTTTGTAGAACACACAACTCGTCGTGTTTGGAGGAGGAGAATGCTGGTTGAGTTTGCATCCAAAGAAAAACATGCCTACTGTGAAGCATGGGGCGCACATCAAGATTTGGGGCTGTTCTTCTGCACAAGGGACCTGGACGACTGATTGTGTACATGAAAGAATGAATGGGACCATGTATCGTGAGATTTTTGATGTGCAAACCTCTCTTCCATCAGCAAGGGCAATTGAAGATGCAAACGTGCGTGGTCTTTCGTATGACAATGATCCCAAGATACCCAGGACAACAAAGAAGTGGCTTCTAGAAGCATTTCAAGTCCTGCAGGTGGCCTAGCCAGTCTCAGGTTCAACCCATAGAACACCTTTGATAGGGAGTTAGAAAGTCACGTGTTACCCGGGGGCGGAGCCTGGTACCAACATCTGACTAGCAGATTGAGTAGGAGCCCCTTTCCCCCAAAAAAAAAAAAGGCCCCCAATACTTGCTTCTGTTAATCCTGCTGTTGGAGCAGGCCATAGCGACTCCAAACTCAGTAGGGACAACAGCAGAGCTGTTTCTCATCCTCACCGGAGTATTCTGGTCTCTTTCCAGACCTTTGGTGCGATGACTCGCCGCAAAATGGAGCCGAGAAAGTGGGAGAGTGGGGTTGAACATGAAGGAACCAGGGACAGCGGGGGCAGGCTAGAACAAGCAGGGAAGCAAGCAGAGGGTACCGCAAGGGGGACATGGCATAAGTTAGCCCAATATGCCCATCACCCTTCACATCTTCTCTGGCACGGGAGTCTCCCAGTAAGCAACAGCAGGGATGCGGGAAAATATACAACAGTAGCTGTGGACAGAAAGCAAAGAAGTACAGGAAAGAGATAAGTGCGAGCAGCATGCATACAGGAGCCAGACCTAAAAACAAATACACCAGGTCACTCCTAGTTTACATGCACAGCAAAGGGATACAGAGGAGCTACACTGAGGGTGTGCTTTCAAGCTGTTACACCAATGCCATACTGCTTGTATCCACCCTGACTCCACATGTGGTGGTCTTATAGTGGGATATCAACAATCATGCGGGATGTTATGCAGAGATATGCTGAGGGGGTTCAAAAGCTGATGAAACCAGAATCAGTGAATTTGGAGGATCAATTCATCCTTTGCAGCGGGACTGTGAGTCTCTTTCTCAGATGATTAAGGCACTACTTGCAAGAGGGATGATCTGGAGATATCGCTCCAGCAGAAAACTAATGTGCGCATTGTGGGGTGTGCCTCCTAAAAAATGGGAGGTCCTCCCATAACTCATCAGAGTTCTTATGAGACCTTGGCACACTTAATATCTTTGGAAAGGACTCTTTACTTCTATGATTTGCAGTTGTGAAAGTGCGCACAGGGTCCAAATGTGCCCATTACTCCAGGTTCTGCCCCGCTAGGATCAGTGGCTGGTTAAGCTGTTGGCATTTTAAGATAGAGACACTATACTGCGCAAAGCGCGCCTTCAGCATGACGTCATGGTGAATGGGCTGTCGGATCTCCTTTCCTATCCGGATTTGTCTTACAGGGTTCAAAAAGGAATAGCGCAGGATCCAGTATGTCAAGGAGGCGGGCTCCGGGCACCTAGGGCTGCTATTACGCCATGCTTATCCCAGCCAGACTACCGAGTGGGTGGCGTTAAACTCTACGCATTTCTTTGAAACTTCCAAGAGACGCTATGCTGTGGATGGACCAGAATGAATCCTCATCAAAGCGCAGCTTCCAGACGGGATTCCGGGAGATATGTGATCACCACTGTACACATTTTCTTCACTTCCCATTCTGATTTCCATTGCTTTATTTTTTCTTCCTGCTCCAAACCCGGTTCTATGTATTCATATGAAATAAAATTTTTTGGAGCGGAGGTGGTTGGAGAAGACTGTTAATCTTGTTTCTATGCAGTTATCTATTGCCTTCACTTCCGGTCGTATCGGAGGACTTGAGACATTTTTAGGGTCTGTTTACAATTTTGCACCATTTTTAATTTCTTGTCTTTTGTAATTTTTATACAATTGTTGGTTTACATGTTTAGTTCTGAGGGGGGGAGTGTTATCTGTCTCCTACGAATGTTCTTGCTGATTTGTGAGCCAGGTGGATGGCTTCCATCCATCATATTGGCAGTTAAAGTTTACACTTGCGTCACTTATGGAACAGGATGTTTTAGATGGCAGAATAAGATAAACACTGTTGTCCTGGAAGTCCAGGGGACCTCAGTGGCACCCAACAAAAGATATGCTATGTTTAATATTTCTTTCCCTTATCAACCAGCTATTCTGTTTATTCAAGAGGGACACATTTAGGTGTCCGATACAGTACAATGGCTTAAAAAGGGCAATGGATGGGTTGATATTAGTCTATTGCAGTGGATGGGGGATGGGAGATATATATGTGTATACTGTAAAATATATACTTGTACATTTGTTTTGGTAAACATTTATATACCTCCGCCTTATAATTGCAGTACCTTTAAAGCAGTGCTTAACTTTGTGGATGATTATCCTGATGTCCCAGTTCTTATTATGGTGGATTTTAATACTGTTGTGGACCCACATGGGGATAAATATCAGCAAATAATGTACTACTACCTCAGGCATGGACTCCATTTGGACACATGATTGGAGGAGTTGGAACTTGTCGACATCTGGCGTGCTAAACACCCTAATGAGTTTCACTATTCATGTTATTCTAGTACGTATAACACGTTGTCTAGAATAGATATGGCTTTGGGTAATCAGCAGCTGTGTCAAATGGTAACTAAAACTGAATATCTTACACCAGGAGTGTCAGACTGCGGCCCTTCAGCTGTTGGGAAACTACAACTCCCATCATTCATTTGTATAATCTATAACAGTGGGCATGATGGGAGTTATAGTTTCCCAACAGCTGGAGGGCCGCAGTTTGACACTCCTGTCTTACACGGTCCATTTCTGATCATTCGCCAATGCTGATACAGATTAAAATTCCTGATTTATCCATAGGAAATATGAGGCGGTGGAGAGATTTAATGCTCTCTGGCTGCCCCTAATGGATACAGTTAAATGGCGTCAGAATTTGGGGAGGAATTCTTTACGATGAATGCGGACTCAGCTCCGAATCAGTATAAGTGTGGGACATATGAAGGCGCGTACCTCAGCAGGGGGGTGAACACGAGAAATTAGCACCATGAAGATTAAAAGGGGGGCAGCTAGAAAAAAAAAATATCCATGTAGCAATTAAATGGTGATGAGAATCGATTTGTTTTGCCTTCCGCATCCACACAGCCGGGATGAAATGCGTAAGGTGCAGATACGCTGAACACATTATCGTATTAGAATCTGGCTGGGAAAATCAACAAATTTTTTCAAAAAAAAGCTAACTTATTTTGGTGAAGGGAGGCAGGCGGCCAGTTACTTAATCGCCTATCATTAATTCCCATAGGGGTCCAGCTTTATACCAAGATCTACGAACATGCCTCAGGCGCCTCTTAATGCAGGAATCCCTTGGATGGTTTTGGGAAATATTGGGGATTTTTATAAACATTTATATACTCAAGATTGACGGTTTTCCCCTTCTCAGATTCAACAATATTTCGGGCGTATAGATCTTCCCATGTTGTGCTGCAGAACAGCGAGAGGCGTTGGCATGCTCTTCTACATCTTAGAGGAACGTGCAGTTGGCAGTTAAGACTTTGGCAAATAATAAGCATCCGGGGTTGGATGGATTGGCCTTAAGAGATATATCAGCAGTTTGGGGAAGGTGTTGTACCTAAAATAGTTGGAGGTTTTTCAGGATGCAGAGGGAAACAAGGGGGTCAGGTTTACCTGCATCAAGGCAAAGAGGCGGTGAAAAACTAGTGTATTAAACATGATAAGATCCTTGCTCCCTGAGTCATACAGGCCCATTTTATACTTAATCCCAGGTGGATACCAAAAAATACTAGCTAAATGTGTTTGCTACCGGACTAACTGCGGTGTATCAGATCTCGTGCATCCTGTTCAGGGCGGGGTTTTATACCCACAGAGGGTTACGTCCATTAAAACTTACGGAGACTGTTACCTGACCTGCAGCTTTCCTGTTAATTAACGCGTGGGGCTAGGTCAATTTGTTCTATTAAGTGCTTTGCTAAGGCCTTTGATAGTGTGGAGTGGGTAATTCTTATGGGCGGTTTTACATAAATTGGGGTTTTGGCCAGAATTTTTATCCTGGATTAAGCTGGTTTATATGATCCCAAGGCCAAGGTGCGTCCAATAATTTACAATCAGAAGACGTTTGATTTGCGAAGGGGAAAACGGCAGGATTGCCCTTTGTCTCCATTGCTATTTGCTCTGGCAATTGAGCCGTTAGCAGCTCAGATTAGAGGCAAATGCCATAATGAAGGCTTTAGTGAGAGGGAGGCTGGAAGACATAATAGCCTTATACGGGATGATGATATATCCTTTTTTCGGCTAATAACCGGCGGCCTCATTGCCAGAGGCAATTAATGACATAAAAGTATGGTGGGCCTACTCTGGGTTGCAATTATATTGGGGGAAGTCTGTCATTATGCAGTGGATGCCATGGAATAAATTTTACTCCTCCTCTGGATATACCACTTCTTAGTGTTCCCATTCTTTACGATACCTGGGTCTAAATATTTCTGTGAATTTTAACAGGAATTTGGGCAGTTGAATCTGGATCCATTAGCTTCTGTTAAATTGAAAAATAAATATGGATGTCTGGCGTAAATTAACATTTATCGATAGCGGAGAAGATCAAATATGGTTAAAATGATTTGGAGGCCCAGTTGTTTGTCTCATACATAACTCTCCAATCTGCTCCCCAGAGATTCTTTTTTAAAGTCAATACTATTTTATGAGACCTTATTGGGGCAGGGACCAGGCTCGGATAAAGCTTAGAAACTCTGCAATTGGCAAAGGGATGAGGAGGGTTCGGCCAATTCCTAATCCAGCAGTTTAGTTCTTGGCAGCACAACTGGCAATATATTAGAGAGATTTGGCACGGGGGAGGGAGATAAGGATTACAACTTGAAACTAATTAACCACTATTTTTAATTCTCCCAATCTTATGTAAATTGAGGCAAAAAACTTTTTTAGTGCACTACAAAAAGTTTCCAACTTTATATTTGATGCATAAACTGTGGTGGATAATGGCGGGGTGGATTTTGGGCTTTCAGTGCTGCAATACCTATATCGAGATTTGTGAATATACCCCCCTGGTTGTACGAAACATTTTGTGCTCCAGGGATTCGGAGTCATGGGCATCTAGGGGCCTACAATAATGTCTCTCAATTGGCTTCAGATAGGGGGTGCTTAAAAGTTTCAGCAATTGCAAATGGAATTTGCTTTACGCATATCAGCTATTATAAATTCTACAGGCTTAGGCATGTTATAACACAGATAAATCAGACACAATTCAATATAATGGAAAGTTTATTCCCCGATAGTAGGGTCAAGAATAATAAAACAAACAAAGGGATAATATCACTTTTATATAACTTTTATTGCAAACTTTTTTCTAGAAAAAAAAACCCCAATAGATTTAAGTTTGCTAGGTGGAGGGATGGAGATTATTGGCCCTATAGAGCCATAATATTTTGGGAGGAAGTTACTGGGACATACCATTGATTTCAGTGTGGTGAAGCAGCTCGAATCTCTCAATTATTCTCTAATACATCGAGTTTACAGAAACTCTTTTATATCTGCATCATAAATTGGGAATTAGGGACCTCTCCCTGTGTAATAGGTTAACTGTGAACCGGGCATCTTTGATGTATATGTTCTGGCATTGCCCTAAACTAGAGCGATATTAGAATTTTTATTGTACAATTGACCAGCGAATTTTTCTAATTACCATAGAGATGAATCCGTTGGTTTGTATTTTGGGGATACGTAGGAGATTAACTGTTTCAGAGGCTGAGAAAATCGCGATATCTAGGCTTTTATTTATGGCAAAGAAGTTAATAGCGACAAAGTGGCTGGATGCAGAACCCTACGTCAGCACAGGAGTTTGTTAATAAAGTGAATTGGCTGATTGCTTTGGAAAGAAGGGCGAATTTTAAGAGAGGAGCCAAACATAAGTATAATAAAATATGGGCTAAATGGCTGGAAACTTCTGGTCTTGCTTCACCGAACTTAGTTAGGTATATGGTGTTGGGAATCTCGGTATAGAGGTTCGGGGACTGTGTCTATGGCATTTGTGTGGATGGAGGCGTCCGACAGCCAGGTACAATTTTCTTATTATGACAGGAACTATCTGACTGTTATTAATATTGCATTGTTATGTGATTGTGATGGATGTTTACTGTTCTGAATATGGAGATGGATTTGGGAGGTGGGTTGGGTTGTTTTTTTGGGGATAAAAGTTGAAATTTGGTCTTACAATGACATATACTGTATTCTGTTTTGTACTACTTTATATCTGACCAATAAAAAGTTTATGGTTAAAAAAAAAAAGTCCGTGTTGCCCAGCGACAGCCCCAAAAAATCACTGTTCTAGAGATCTGCATGAAGGAATGGGCCAACATACCAGCAACAGTGTGTGCCAACCTTGTGAAGACTTACAGAAAACGTTTGACCTCTGTCATTGCCAACAAAGGATATATAACAAATTATTGAGATGAACTTTTGTTATTGACCAAATACTTAACTTCCACCATAATTTGCCAATAAATTCTTTCCAAATCAGACAATGTGATTTTCTTGATTTGTTTTCTCATTTTGTCTCTCATAGTTGAGGTCTACCTATGATGTCAGTTACAGGTCTTTCTCATCTTTTTAAGTGGGAGAACTTGCACAATTGGTGGCTGACTAAAAACTTTTTTTTCCCACTGTATGTAAACTTTTGACTTTGCAGAAAGTAATAAAAAAAATCTCTCTAACTATTCTGGCATTTGGCAAATATAAATAATTTTATATATATATAAAATATAAATCCTAATTGACCTAAAACAGGTAAGGTTTATTCTGATTTCATGTCAGATAGTGAGAAAAACATGCATCTGTGTCTTTTTATATACACTCCCCGGCCACTTTATTAGGTACACCATGCTAGTAACGGGTTGGACCCCCCTTTTGCCTTCAGAACTGCCTCAATTCTTCGTGGCATAGATTCCACAAGGTTTTGCAACGATGCTCAATTGGTACCAAGGGGCCCAAAGAGTGCCAAGAAATTTTCCCCCACACCATGACACCACCACCACCAGCCTGATACCGTTGATACAAGGCAGGATGGATCCATGCTTTCATGTTGTTGACGCCAAATTCTGACCCTACCATCGAATGTCGCACAGAATCGGGGGACTCATCAGACCAGGCAACGTTTTTCCCAATCTTCTACTGTCCAATTTCGATTAGCTTGGGCAAATTGGAGCCTCAGTTTCCTGTTCTTAGCTGAAAGGAGTGTCACCCGGTGTGGTCTTCTGTTTGCTGTAGCCCATCTGCCTCAAAGTTCGCCGTACTGTGCGTTCAGAGATGCTCTTCTCCCTACCTTGGTTTTGTAACGGGTGGCAATTTGAGTCACTGTTCCCTTTTATCAGCTCGAACCAGTCTGTCATTTCCCCCTTTGACCTCTGGCATCAACAAGGCATTTCCGCCCACAGGACTGCCGCTCACTGGATGGTTTTTCTTTTTCGGACCATTCTCTGTAAACCCTAGAGATGGTTGTGCGTGAAAATCCCAGGAGATCAGCAGTTTCTGAAATACTCAGACCAGCCCTTCTGGCACCAACAACCATGCCACGTTCAAAGGCACTCAAATCACCTTTCTTCCCCATACTGATGCTCGTTGAATGCAGGAGTTGTCTTGACCATGTCTACATGCCTAAATGCACTGAGTTGCCGCCATGTGATTGGCTGATTAGAAATTAAGTGTTAACGAGTAGTTGGACAGGTGTACCTAATAAAGTGGCCGGTGAATGTAGTGTATTGTGGCAGAGCGACCGCAGGTAGTCGCATGTTTCTGCCACGAGAGACCTGCACGCAACACGCCACTAAGGGTACCTGGCCTTGGTGGGGTAGGAGCCAGCCATATGAGTTGTTTAGCCGCAGGAAGCAGTTGGCAACTGTGTATACTTAGTGTGACTTTTCAGCCGTTCCTGGGTTGGCTCTTATTGGGAGTAGACAACACGTTGGGTGGGAGTCTACTCCCCGTGTTCCAGGCCAGGTCTTGGACACATCTCTGGAGGCTTATAAAAGCCTAGGTCTACAGGTGTTCAGGGGGTGTGGTTTGCTTCCTGGCAGTGGAGCCGCAAGAGAGCTGAGAGGTTCTTACCCCTGTACTTGAGGCAAGGCTTGAAGAAAGCCTAGAGTGTACAGGGACTGTACAGTATTGGTGGGAAGTGGACTGTAGGTCCAGACAACAGTTAGTGAGGAAATGACTTTATGTGTAGTTAGTGGCAAGACGGCCGAGGGTTTATTTTGTATTGTTTTCCTGTATACTGCTGTACCTTTATTCTGTGCCTAATTAAAGCTGGCTGAGGCCAGTTTAAAGAAGCCTGGTGTCGGTGTGCCAATACCGTTTACGAAAGACGGCGATCCCGTGAGCAAAGTACCCCGAGGACGGCCCAGGAGGGCGTCTAGATACAAGTGAGGCGTCACAGTATGTAAACTTCTGGTTTCAACTGTACCTGTCTCAAGCAGCCTTGTCTGTTGTGTTATATTAAGTTTAGGGATTTATGATTATTGATTTCTGTTGGTTTTCGCATAGGCTGATGGAAATTGTAATACCTGTATAATCCCCAATTAAATATGAAAGCAAACATTAAATTGTACATTCCTACAGTTTTGCTGATTCTTTAACGCACCCACCCACAAATGTAGACACGCGCATAGAGAATCAACTTTTTAGGAGTTTGTTTTCTCCAGAATACATTTCGTTTGCCGAAAGTGTGTCTCTGAGTACACATATTTCAACTGCAAAGTTCCATTCAAGTGGTAATGTGTATAAATTAAGCCATATTGATAGGATTGAGGTGGAAACGAATAAGAGGACTTTGACTGAAACGTTTTTTCAAAAATGGAAAAGATTTGTTAAAACTTTTTGAGATGAAGAGGTTAAAACTCTGATGGATCCCTTTCGCACTTATTATAACTACCTCCGGGAAAAAATGGCTGGCTCTCTGGGTAGACTAGAGATAGGAGAGGATTCTTGAATCTGGAGCTTTGGGGGACAGTTACGGTAGGGAGAAAACGGTCCAGAGGGTGGATATTCTTCCTGGGTAGGGAATCTCTTCAACAGCAAAATGTTCGGTGATAATAGAGATGTCACGTAACAAAGACTTTAAGGATAAAGTTTGCCTTTTCCAAAGTTGTTGTTTTTGTTGCAGGGGAAGGACTTTACATGGACTGTTTGGGTTCGGTCCTTTATTCATGTTGAAAAACGGAGAAGTACACTTGTATTCATTGTGTTTGATAAGATACAAAGTCAAGTGACAACTGTTAGGCCATGTTCACACGGCTTAAAATGGGCCGTATTTCGGTCCGTAATTACGCGCCAAAGTGCGCAAATTACGGGCTAAAAACGGCCCATTCATTACGGTAATCCACAGTTCTCATAGAGAACTATGGATTACGTCTCCTCTCCCCGCTTGGCGAATCCGCCGGGCGGGGAGATAATTGACATGTCATTTTCTAGCGGCGTATACGCGCCGCTAGTAATGATTGTCTATGGGCCAGCGAAGTGCGCCCCCCCCCCCCCGCTCCCGGCCACACGGCGTAATTGCGGGACGTAATTACGTCCCGCAGTTAAACCGTGTGAACCTAGCCTTATGTAGAAATGTACATTGTTTGCTTGTAAATGGTAACATTTTTCTTCTCAATAAAAAATCATTCTTAAAAAAAAAATTAAGCCATATTATTTTATGACAGGATGTGCCCTCAAAAAAAATTAGATTTTGGTAGCATAGCAGCCGATTACCCTATGTAGTATTAATTTTTCATATATTTGTGGATAGTGGCCAAATATTACATATCCTCTTTTTCAACTTGACAGCATAAATCATTGTGGAGACAATTGGGATATATAGCTAGTACTCATTACTCAACCGTACTTAGAACTCCCATTGATTTCAATGAAAATGTTCTGACCATTTCTCTGTTCAAAATGGAGAGGTTTCAGCATCAATATGCTTTTAATGTTTGTGGTGGTGAAAATCCCTTTAATTCATATCCCAGCTGCTAGCAGCAGGTCTCGGCAATAATTAACAGCTGTTAGGGTATCTTCACACGACTTATTTTGGCACGTATTTCACATCAAAATATGCCCAAACCAATGTTCTAAACACTCCTTAGGGACTGCAATGTAAAATATGCACTGTCACCCGACAGTATTATACTCTCGGAATTTTCGCCGCACCTTAAAAAGAGTCAACGTCAACTCTTTCAGGCATACACGCGGCATGAAATAAAGTATAGCAGGGGGAAATCTGCCTCAAGCACTAAACGCAGTTTTCGCGCTGAAACTACAAGCTAGCAAGCAGCAGAATTTTAACACAACCAATACGTTTTGCGGCGCGCAAATGTACATGCCAGAAATACGCCGCGTGAACGTTCCCTTACTCTCTGGGTATAAAGTGGACTCGGCAAGTGAGCCCTTACTGACATCATAACATAAATATATGTCAACTGTGAGTAAGGGGTTGAATGATTCACAAAGTTATGTGAAGGTCAACATGGTTGTCAACAGCCTGTGAAAACTGCAATCTTCCACGTTCTTTGCTTTCAGGAAATATATAGCATTTACAGGTGCACTTACTTTTTAAGTCATGTAATCCTTGTGTTTTATAGGTTGTTCCCCTTCTTTTAAATATGCAGCTTTAAAAGGGTAGTCTCATTACGACAGATTCTCTTCGCCGGCCGCCCATTGCTTGGTGCGATCCGGCCCTGCATTTGAACGAGGAGGGCGGTGCTAGCGCCGGTCTCCTTATTCACTTCTATATGGGTTTCGAGTATAGGCAAGCGCTGCCTTGCTCATTCAAATGCATGGCTGGAACGCACCTAGCGGCCGGCAAAGAGAATTTCCGGTAACAGGACTACACCTATAATTCTGACCTTTTACAAACAATTAGTATTACTTTTGCTGGGGGTCACACTTTATTAAAAATTGATTTTATTTTCTAGTTTTACACGGTCACAAAATTACATGAAGACGCCTGCGTTTATAAAGTGCCAAGTTGTACTTGTACCAGGTGTCTACTTCCGAAATATATGGGTATGGAGGTTAAAACACAACTGTCAGGTAGTTTATGCTCCCTAGCTGACCGAATTTGGTAAATGGAAGAAAGCCAAGTTCTGTAACATATGGGTTTATATGATGTGGGGCAGGATTTCTGACTAAAAAGCTGGAAAAATACTGATAGTACTTATTATAATGCTGATAATAGCTATCTTCAGCACCTTCCTTTTACTTGGTGCCTGGTGAAAGGCTCTTAACATATTCAATAAATTAACAGGATTCTCGTGAATATATTTCTTCAGTATCTTTATTATCCACATTACATTTTAAGAATGTATATGTAATGTGAATCAATGCGGATCATAAACAGTTTGAGAAATGTATTCATAAGAGTGCCATTGATATATTTAATGTATTAAGAAGACTCCCTAAGAGAGACCATGGAAATCTTGCTTACACCACTCCCATGCAATAATTGACATATTTTCTTGTATCAGTGTGTATAAAGAGCAAACTCATTCACTGTATGTGGGCAGGGTAAGCAGTGCTTTCACTTTCTGTTTCAGTATTTTCATGTAACCCTATATATCACAGAGTTCAGCTTCTCTCCCTCTATCAGATCCTGCTGTCAGAATAGCAGAAGGCACCTGACAGGTTTTCTATATGATTTTATTTTCTTTTGATCTTGAAATTTAGGTTTATTTGTACCTGTCAAAGGTGTTAGCATTGTTTTGTCTATAAGAGATGCAAATTATCCAAAACCTCCTGACAAAAAATGGTTAAACTACAGATGTAGAAAATGTTAACTCGACATCTAACATGTTATGGTAAAGTAATTTGATTTACAGCATTGTAATTATCACAATGAACCAGTGATTGCTGCATGATCGTTAACTTTTCTTTTTCCATCACAGAAAGGGAATTACAAAGATTTTTTTATTACTAATTCTCAATTCTCATCAATACCAATAGAGCAGTATTCAAATAAAAACTGGTCACACATGGCCAGTATGACTGTGTGGCAGGTCATCCTGAATATCTACAACACAAAAAAGAATCTGAAGGAGACCCTAAAACCCATCTTTTACTGTGCCAACAAGGAAAGGCATACAACACCACTGCTGGAGTGGTTGACTTCAGAAGTCTTGCTTTCTTCCACATGCAGGTAGAGACGTTTTAGGATATCTTGAGATTTTAGAAGCTGCTGTAGGGGGAATATGTCACCTAATGTGACTCTCAAACCATAACTGCTGATTATCGCTATTTAAAGTTGTCTTCATGAGAACTCCTAATAAAATTCAGAAATACAATTCAGACAGAAAAAAATATTAACTTGCTTTATTAAAAAAAAACACACACATGCTACTAATATTAGTTCCCTGCAGAAAGGGGAAATGTTGCAGCTGCATCAGAGTTCAAGCAGAAGAAATTATTCAATTCCCTCCTGTTTATCCTTAATGGCAACCTAGAAAAGAAGACATGGCAAAATATAAGTAATGGTATAAAACAAATTCAGAGTATGTAACTGGTTTATAGACACAGCAGCATAAAGCTGTATGCATAAAGTCTATAGTCCTACAGCAGTTTAGAAACTTGTATACTGCTGCTAGGAACGCAGTGTGCTGTAGGACGTGAGAATAAGGGTGGAAAACGCAAATGGTATGGAAAATACCAACATTTTGCAAAAGTAATTCCACAGCTGCAGAGTTTCACATAGGAGTTAAAGGGGTTGTCTTACTACAAGGATTGCTTTTTATGTTAAAGTTCTTGCAAAAACAAGTCACTGTATGTCCATTAACAGTATCCTACCTATTCTGAGATATCCCCTCTTGTATGGGCTGCATCAGCTTCTCAGGTAGCTATAGCTACAGACCTGGCTTCTACTGCAGCCTAGTGGAAGCCAGTAAACAGCCCCCGAATTCAAAGTGAAACCAAGAAAACAGGACTGAGGTAAGATGAATCAATGTAGCAAGACAACCCCTTTAAGTCTACAATGAAACTCTGCTCATATATATATATATATATATATATCACACACATACATACTGTACACACACACAAAGGGCGGGTCTCAAGTCCCAGGGCTCCCTTTTATTCAGGAGTGAAAATAGAAATGATATCTGAATTCTCCAGCAAGTAATAGGGGAGGGAGGCCTATCTTTAAGGCATTCGGGGCATGGCCACCACTTGAAACCCACCATATTGGATGAGATGGCCTGTAGCAAACAAAAAAAAATTGTTCCAATTATTGCCGCAATAAGATTTACAATTCTCTTTTTTTCAACAGTTACCCAAAAAGAAAGTTCTATGTCGGTC
>JAODAL010023133.1:0-63296 GCA_025379985.1 Phyllomedusa bahiana
CCCCATTTTAAATCTCACAGGCCGCGCGCGCCCCTTAGACCAGGGATGTGGGGCCGTCGGACAGCAGGAGGCTGCAGGGACACAGAGCGCGGCCGGGTTAAGTAATACTGGCGCGCCGGGGGGCGAGTGCGCCCGCCGCCCGACTCCCGGGCAGCGGCTGCACTCGTCCCGGAGACCGGGGCCGAGCTGCGCCAGCGCCCGCAGGAGGAGTCGCGGGCGCCGGTCGCAACACCCAACGACGAGGAAACCACTTCTCTTCTATGAAGCCAGGCTAAAATTTGACCTTATTGGTCCACAACCATTTCACTACCTACAAGCGTGTAGTTACATGTATGAAGTCATCAAACACCTCAGGGCCCGGGACTGGGACGACCCCTACGTAGCACTGACTCCATCTTCCCATATGTCCAAGGGCCAGATCACACGCTACTACAACTCCCTTCGCTCCCCATTGGATTACACCACCAAACTACAGGGCCTGACCTCCTGGACAACGCACATGAACTCCATATCTATAGGAGACACACTAAGTTCTTTAACAATAGCAGCGAAATATATCCCCTCCATGTCCTACTGGGAAATGGCATTTCGCATTGCACATAGGGCATATGTCTCCCCACACAGAGGTTACCTAATGGGTACTTCCTCTTCTCACGCCTGCCCCAAATGCCACTCTCCACACGCTGACCTCATACACTGTCTCTGGTCATGCCCCCAAATTCAGCCCTTCTGGACCCGGATCCGCTCATTTGTAACCACACACCTACTTCATTATTGCCCTGACTCTCTGGAATGGTGCATTTTCGGCCTCCTTCCGCCAGGGTCCCCCAGCCTCTCTAGTCCTCATAAGAAGCTTCTATATTGCATGTCAGCAGCAGTGAGGAAAACCATTCTGCACTGCTGGATCCACCCATCCCCCCTGCCACACAAATTATTCCTAGAGAAACTTTCCCACTTATTTCGGATGGATTGGGTGGAAACTTGCCTATATAAAGAGCAAAAAGGAGAACAATTTTATCAGCTATGGAAAAACTTTATTAGTCTACTTCCGACTCATATTCGATCAAAACTCAAGCAATTTTTCAGCCTTACTACCTGGTATTTGGCATACCAAATCTCAGGAGACGGCCCTAACTGGTGAACTTCATCCACTTTGGTGGTTTTTTTCCAGAAACGTCAAAAAACGGACCCTCCCGCCCCCCTTTGGGTTTTGAGCCAGACTTTTTCCCCCCCCCCCCGCCCTTGGGCTTCCCCCTCCCTCTTTTTTTTTCTCTTTTTTTTCCATTTGTTTTTTTTTTTTGTTTCTAATTTTACTGGGCCCCTCTCCTGGATCTGGGGGGTGCCCCTCGGCAGCAGCCACCTATTTAAACAGGGATCGCGTTTTGCTCTGGACCCCAGAAAAAACAAATTTAAGGGGCTGACGGGGGTGCCCCGGACGGGTGAAACAGCCTCGGGGGCCTTTTTTCCTTTGGGGGGAAACAACAAAGGTTTCTACCCCCAAGCCTTTTTTAAAAAGGGAAACCACCCCCCAAAACCCTTTGGAGCCCAGGGCCCTGGGGGTTTTTTGGCTGCCCCCCTGAGACCCCCCTTTTTGGGGGGGTTTTTTCCCACACTGGGGGTTCCCCATCTCCCTGATCTCAGGGAACTTTTCGATGCCCCTGCCAGGTGGTTCTCAACCCTCACGGGTAATTATTGGTCCCCCAAAAACTATTGGGGACCAGTACGCTCGGGGGGGACCATTTCCTTTGTAAGATTGCACGATGCCCCCCCTTTATCTCACTGGCTGTCATGGTAGATAAGGGTTCCGTTACATACTCTTATTTTTTGATCTGGTTAAATAAGGGCAAAACCAAAGGGACTACTGTGCCCAATAATCTATCCCTTTTTGGTTATGTAAAAAACCACGGGAATTGTTTTAAATTCACCTTTTCCCTTGTACGGGGAAGGGCCCAGGGGGTTTTCCTTTGTTATAAAAACCTCTTCCTGGTTTTTAATTCCCTGTTCTACATTCTTTTAAAAAAATTTTTCCCTCAAAAAAAATTCATTTTGGGGGAAAAAAAAAAAAAAAAAGGGCCAATGGAGTATTAGGGAAACCACGTTTGGGTTTTCCCAAACTGCTAGGCAAAAAAAAGTCAAAGCTGTGCAGACCTTTCTGGATGCCCCCCAGGGGCCCCCCCGGGGGGGTTCATTTGAGGGGACACTATTCATCCTTTTTCCTTTCCCTTTTGCAACGTTTTTCTTCGTTTCCCTGCCTCCTTTCGTTTACTAAAGGCGGGAAAGCTGACAAAAGGCCGTGGGGGGGAATGGGGGTTTGGGACCCTGGGTTTAATCGGCTCACTTTCCCTTTGTGACCTCCTCAGTCTCCACCCCCTTTCCCTTTCCCCCTTTTTTGGCAACAACTACCCCTGCAGCCTGTTCCGCCACATAAGGAGGGGGCAAGGAGTCAGACCCCAATGGGCAGGAGTTGTCCCTTTGCTCTCTGTCTTCTGTTCCTTGTAGGGTGGATGGGGCCCCGGTTTTTGGAGTTTTTAGAAGTACCAGTAAAAATGCCTGGAAAAATCGGTGAACAAACCCTTGGACTTTCTTGATAAAAAAGGGCCCCTTAAAATTTTTTTTATTCATGTTTTCCCTACCCCCCGTGCCACCCCGTTGAAAGGTTTTCCAATTTTAATAAATGGGGAAAGGGTTTTGTAAAATAAAAATCTTTTGAAATTCCCTTGAGTTTGCCGCTAAAAGTTCCTTTAAACCCTTTCCCCCCTGTTGTTTCCTTTAAAAAAAATACTTTTCCCCTGTAAAATAACAGGGGGGTATCAGGGGAAACCCTTCACCGCAAAATCAAGAGGCACTGCGGCCCTTTCCAAAGACTGGGGGGAAGTGATTTTACTAACAAAAAAAAACCAGTTTTCCTTTTCAAAATTTCCAAAATTTTAACAAACGGTACAAAAAAAAAAAAGTACGGGTTTATGAACAAATGTACAAAGACCACATTTTAAAAAAGGGGTTTTTCGCTACAAACATATAAGTAATGGGTGGGGACGTAAAATTTAAACCCCTTTTTTCCCTTGGTTTTATTAGCAAAAATCATTTAGTAAAGCGAGCTGTTGCCAAAATTTTTTTGTGTCTAGAGCTACTTCTTTCAGGGCCCCGGGGCAGGCCACCCCAAACCCCTTTCTGTGATTGGCTGTTGCATTTGGTTCAAAACCCCTAGTCTGGACATGCCCTCTGTGCCCCTAATTTTGGGTGCCCTTTCTCACTGCCCCCCCCAGCTGGGGGAGAAAAAAACTGCCTTTGCCCCTCTTTCCCCAGCTTTTCTCCTAGTACCAAACTCCCTTTTTGAAAGGATTTGGGGGGGAATTACTGGGTCTTAATGCTAGAAATTTAACTCTCACCCAAAATAACTCAACCTTGTACACTCTGCTCCCCCCACCCATATAACACACAGTTATATAGTCTGCTTGTAGTTTGAGTTTACACAAATTTTTTTTTCATTTCCCGGGTGATGTAATTTCTGCTTACAGCAATGCAGGGTTTTTTTCTAGTTAAAAGGATTGGACCTGGGGGGGAGGGGGAAGGGGGGGGGACACTCTCCAGGCATTAAAAAATGACCATTTCCCGGAGGGTTTTGGAGAGCCCTGACACCACTCTCTCCCCCAAAAATCCCCCCACAGAATGAAGAAGAGGACTTTTGGGGGGGGAGCAGGGAAAAAGGGGGGGGATGAAGTCAACAATTCTCCCTAGGGAAGATAAAGGGCCCATTTGGGAAGAGAGACCCACCCCTGGATTTGAAAATTAAGCTAGGTTTAAAAAGCTTTAGAAAATGCAAAAACATTTTAGTGAGAAAAAAATCTTGTAAAAATTGTGGTTTTTGGGGTTAAAATTTTCGGGAAAAATAATTGGGAGGGAAATTTTTTAAATGGGTGCTCTGGTTCTTTTTTTTTTTTTTGTTAATTAGGCTCACTATGGGCAAAAATGTATATATAGACTTATATATTTGTGTTTTATCTGTTCATTTTTATTACTATGTGTATGGAAGTAAGTAAAAATGTTCTGAACACTATCCCTTACCACTGTATGTACTATAGAAGAGCTGGCTGGTTTGTTGACTAGCCCACATGTGAGCTAGTCTAGAGGCTGTCGTACTAAGGGGTAGCCCCTCACTGCCCTCCCTGAATGCATTGTCACACCACTCTGTATAGAGTGACGTTGTGTTTGGGGAGGTCTCCAGACAGCTACAGTATAGAAGTGCTGTCCTTTTTATTTTAAAAACAGGGTTTTTTTTACTTGTAATTTGAACACTAGGGGGCGTGATCTCTTGTACACTGTTCTGCAATATATAGATATTGAAGAAATGTGTACCTAGATGTTTCTCCTATTATATTCTAATGTGTGGGAGTGATAGGATTATTAACACGGCAGCTATGGAGCCCTTCATTAGGGCTCTGTCTGCCCTGGCAACCGCTTGGCACCCCACAATAAATCACATCTCATTGGCCTATTAATTTAGTTACCACGGTCGTGATCGCCCCAGCAGCTAGAGAGTTAACAGCTGGGATCTAAGCTATCGCACCGAGAGAGCCCAGGGAATAGCTGCACAGTCAGCCCTCGGGACCTAGGTAGCCCCAGAGCTGTCTGTGTAAGAAGCCAGCAATCGGGGCAGACTGTGTGCTGCCCTGATCGCTGCCTGTGTCAAACTGACAGATTATAATGTCTTCGTATATACGGATGCCGATACATTACTAAGTGTGAAAAAAAAAATAAACAGTTATCTCTTCATGGGGATTTAAAAAAAAGTAAAAAAATAAAAAACAAACAAACAAAAAAAAAAAACAGCGTAGAAAGAAGTAAATAAAATAAATAATAAAATAAAAATAAATATTTAATACAATTAATTGTGCATACATTACACTACGTATATTAGTTATCCACATGACCGCAATAACCTGTAGAATTAATCTAACAAGTTATTAAGTGTAAAATGTGAATCGTGTAAAAAAAAAAATTAAAAAAATTAAACATGAAAAAATCTGCAATAATTTATAAGTGAGCTTAAACTATTCCCCCAAAAAGTAATACTTGCCTCAAATAAAACGAGGCCCCATACAACTGCATCATTGAAAAAATAAAAAAGTTACAAATGTTGAAAGGCAAGGAGGCAAAAACAAATGCTTTTCATTAAGTACTTTTCAGGTGTTCGGCTTAAGGGGTTAAAGACCATATGATGTACCAGTATGTCAAATGTGAGTAACAAATGAACTGCCTGTAGCTGATGTTTAAAGACTGTGCTGACCTGCAGGTCAGTGGGGTTTCTGCCCCATCATGCTTGCACCCCACTGTTATGTGCAGTGTAAATACAGCATTAATTTATTTGCTTTTACACTTTTGTTACTTTGAAGTTTTACTACATGATCTCTAATTACTGTTGCTCTTGTCCTATATCTTCTAGTCAGGAGACAGAAATTATTCAAAGGAAGGGAGAGTTTCTCACCTTCTCAGGCGTTTATAGGTGTGAATATTGCCCTATTATATCAAACTGAAGGCACCAGTGGCTGAGACATGTTCAGACATAGTGCAGGCAGTTTGACCAGACTGCTCAGGAGTCATGGCCAGGATGTCTGCTGCTCCCTTGTTTATGGTAGATTTATGTACTTTTATGTCTCCTTTGGCCTTTTTCTTTAGTTTTGTACAAGTAATCATCCCATTTACAGGCAGTCAGAGCAGCCCTTTTGGAAACTGACAAGATCAGTAAATTGTCAGTCCAGGCTTTGGGCTTCATCAGCTAATCAACAACAAAAAAAGCAATGGCCTTGAAAGCAAAATAGGCTAGTTTGTAAGGGGTTAAAACAGGGTCTTTGTGTTTCAGCAATGACATACATTACACGATCTACACATATATGGCATTGCTATGTATAGGAGAATTGTAGGATTAAGCTTTGGGGTACTGTTCATTGACTAAAGTACCTTAAAGGCATTGTCCATCTCACTTTTTTTAAATACAACTATGCTGCTGCTGCCCATCATTCCAGTGATGTGTTTGAGTCTTGTGTTGTCTTCTGGTGGTCAGCCCCCATGCACTGAAGTGACAATGCCTATTGTTACCCTTGCAAAGTGAATACATGCATACTTGTACTTAAAAAAGGGAGGTGAACAAGCCAACACTTTAAGGCAAGAATTTCTGTAGCAAGATTTTCCCATTTTAACAATTTAAATAGTACAGTCGATAGAAGTGCACTAAATTGCCAGCAATTGCTTCAGCACATTGTCGAGTTGCAACCACCACGTATGGACCGCATCACACCAATGATTGCATGCAGGAGTGGTGTTATCCACATTCAATGGCTGCAATGTGAGGACAACTTGATGGTTAAAGACAATCTGTCACATAGAATATGCTATCTGATCTTCCAGAATCACATGATAGAGCAGGAGTAGCTGAGCAGATTGATATACAGTACACTACTCCCAAAGAGTTAGGGATAGTTGGCTTTTAGTTGAAATATATGAAAAGCATAAAAGTTTCACGCTACAGTGATATTTTATCCTGGAAGTAGGTCATTTAAGTCGTAGCATGCAATGTTGATTTTCTCATCTCAAACAATTTAATGAAACAAAAGCCAACAACCGTGGAGGATATACACCATCCAAAAATGTCATTGTTTCAATAACGTCTCATATGGCTTTGAGCATCAACTACAGCTTGACAACAATTTCTCATGCTGTTCACAAGTCGAGTTATTGACTGCTGAGGCATGACATGCCACTCTTCTTGAAGGGGCACCCCTCAGGTCATTGAGGTTCAGAGGCACAGAGTTACAAGCTTCTACAGCGTGATTCAGCTGATGCCACTGGCTTTCTAAGGGTTTACCTCTAGAGAAAGTGCAGACCACTCCATTTGAGGTACCCCAGTCTCCAACAGTCGTAGCCTAATGATGTGGCCTCTATAACCTGGAGCATTTCTAAGCCTTTCTTGAAACTCTCAACTGTTCCTGCTATGACCAGCTCCTCAGGCAGGCTATTCCATAGATTTAGAGTATGTCCCCACGACACGGGTTCGTGGCCGGTTTTTCAGACGATTTGCGGTTCTGCAGACCATCTGAAAATCCGTCCGCAGATGAGCACAATGGGCTTCTTTGGAAAACCCGTGCAGCAGTCCCCACTGCACGGGTTTTCCGCCCGGCAGTTTTTCAAACCGCCGACCGCATGAAAAACATTGTGCTTGCACATTCTTCCGTCCAGAATATGTGCTGGCAAATGTGAAGGGGGAGGGGTTTTCTCTGCTAAGCGTGGAGACAAACCACCCCCCCCTCCCCTGCGGCCATGGGGACGGCACACAAACCAGACAAATACCGGTCAGATAAACCGACCGGTATTTGTCCATTGCCGTGTAAATGGGCCTTTACAGTGAAGAACGCTTTTCTCCTTTGAGATTGAATCCTTTTCTCTCTAGCCGAAGGGAATGTCCCCTTGTCTTTTGAGGGGGCTTTACATGAAATAATTTTTCTCCGTAATTTTTGTAGGGACCATTTATATATTTATATAAATTAATCATGTTCCCCCAAAGCTGTCTTTTCTCAAGACTAAAGTTCAAGTTCAATTCTACCAACCTCTCCTCATAACTAAGATGCTCCATTCCCCTTATAAGTTTGGTAGCTCGTCTTTGCACTCTCTCTAGCTCCATTAAACAATTTTTTTTTTTATAAACTGAAGCCCAGAACTGAACAGCATATTCTAAGTGAGGTCGCACCAATGCTTTATACAGCGGTAGAATTACATCCTTGTCCAAGTCCATGCCTCTTTTAATACACGCCAATATCCTACTTGCCTTAGAGGCAGCTGGTTGACATTGCATGCTGTTCTGTAGTCTGATCTACATGAACGCCCAGATCTTTCTCAACAAGCGATTCTCCAAGTTTTTCTCCCCCCTTGGACATTTGATGCCTGCAGATAATTTTTACCCAGATGCCGAACCTTACATTTATCCACATTGAAATCCTCATTTGCCAAGTGGATGCCCAAACACTCAGTTTGTTCAGGTCTGCTTGCAATTTATGAGCATCTTCCATTGATTAAGCAAAAACTACCAAATACTCTACTTTCAATATAATACCAGGATGTAGAGAAAACCCACATTACAATAATAGAAAACCTGGTTATACCAATATATTGCAAAACAAACAAATCACTGAAGGTATAACACCTAGGATAAGGATAAATATCTATAAAACATAACTTTTATTAGATAATAAATAAATAAAACCTAAAAAAAAATACCCCTAAATATACAATAATAAAACTAACCATAACTGCCTACCAAAATTGGGGGACCCGCCCCAATAAGGGCACCCCCAAACAGGAACCTAAACTATCACTATCCCTAATCCCCTAAATATCACAACTACAATAATCAATCAAACAGAACCCAAAAAGGAAAAAAAAAGTGCTCAAAGGAAAATGCAAGAATTAAGTAAATAACCAAACAGTTAACTATACATTCCAGAGAAAAGTTCTGACGCGTTTCCCCTCCAGATAATGGGGTTCATCAGGGAACAATTTAAATTGTGCTCATTTTCGGCCTGTTTTTCAGGCGGTCTGAAAAACCGCAAACCGGCTGAAAAACCGGCCGAAAACCCGTGCCGTGGGGACATGGCCTAACTGTTTGGTTATTTATTTAACTCTTGCACTTTTCCTTTGAGCACTTTTTTTTCCTTTTTGGATTCTGTTTGATTATTGTAGTTGTGATATTTAGGGTAGTTAGGGATAGTGATAGTTTAGGTTCCTGTTTGGGGGTGCCCTTATTGGGGCGGGTCCCCCAATTTTGGTAGGCAGTTATTGTTAGTTTTATTATTGTATATTTAGGGGTATTTTTTAGGTTTTATTTATCATCCAATAAAAGCTATGTTTTATAGATACTTATCCTTATCTTAGGTGTTATACCTTCAGTGGTTTGTTCCTTCCATTGATTGCACTACACTACATAGCTTGGTGTCATCTGCAAAAATAGAAACCGTGCTATTGATCCCGTGCATATGAGGGACAGTGTCAAATGCCTTTGCAAAGTCTAAAAACACAATATCCACAGCCGCCCCGCTATCCAGACTTCTAATCACCTCTTCATAAAAACAGATCAGATTGGTCTGACAACTTCTGTTTTTATTAAATCCATGCTGGCAATCACTAATAATATTGTATTCTTCCACATACTCCTGTATATAGTCCCTTATGAGCCCCTCAAACATTTTTCCCAAAATAGATGTTAAAGGGGATGCATCGCTTCCTTTCTGCGGCTGAGTCACACTTCTCTTAGCTTCCCAGCTCTGTGAATGCAGGGGTGTTTCTTCCCCGCCCAGCTGGATGACATCATCCCCCCTTCACTGCTGGCCTGAGACTCCCCACCCCCCCCCACTCCCCTCTGAGTCCACATGTCACTGTGTCTCTCCCTATCAGTCTTATTTTATAAGAGCTGTATACATACCACAGGCTGCATTCAATCTAATCTGAGCACTGATGTCTCACAGCTGGAGATGTATTACAGCTTTCTAAGAACGGCACAGATCTGCGTGTATGCAGGAGAGTTAGGCCACAGGGTCAAAACTGTCATGTTTTCTCATTGTACAATCTGCTGCAGTCTGTTTCTGCTAGGTGTGGAAACAGAAAATGCTACGGCCCCTAACTCTGAGTCAGACACACAGCTCCGTGAATTGACCCAGGGGCTGTACAGAATGTAAATGAGCTCTCAGCTAGTGAATTGCAAGGAGGAGGGATCAGGAGGGATTAGACCCACACTGGATATCAGTGTAAATAAAAACACAAGATAAGGGACACTGTGAGAACAAGGCAGCTTTGCTAATGACATCCAATTGCAAAGTTGCTTGTTTTCACTGTCCCCTTATTCTGAAGACCATTTAATGAAACGATAACACCCCTGTAACCTTACTGGTCTATAATTACCTGGGCACGATTTGGAGCCTTTTTTGAAGATGGGAACTACACTTGCCTTGCACCAGACTCCTGGCACTATACCAGTCACCAGAGAATCTCTAAATATCATATATAGAGGCACACCAATAGTTGAGTTCTTTAAGAACTGTTGGGTGTATGCCATCAGGGCCTGGAGCCTTGTTTACATTGAATTTATTTAACTTGGCTTGGACCATTTCTACACCGAGCCAATCAATTTTAGTAGATGATGTATTAACAGTAATGGCACCACCTACATCTGCACTGGGCCCACCCCCATCAACTGCTTTCTCATTGTTAGTATATACTGAGCTGAAGAACCTATTTAGTGCCTCTGCCTTCTCCTGGTCCCCAGTGACCAGCACCCCATCACAGTTTTTTAAGGGTCCTACATGCTCCGACTTCGGCTTTTTGGCATTTATATGCTTAAATAATTTCTTGGGGTTAGTCTTGCTGTCCTTGGCCACCTGCCTTTCATTTTGAATTTTAGCTTCTTTTATCCCTTTTTTACAGATTTTATTAAGCTCTTTGTAATTTTCAAAGGCTGACGCTGAGCCCTCTGACTTTTATATTTTTTAAATGCCCTCTTTTATTATTTATTGTCCTTTCTTTATTAGCCCTGGGTTGCTCATGCAGAGGCACAATGACTGGATTAAGGATGTTATTCAAGTAGTAGAGGATTGTCACTGTACCATTCACAAAGTGTAGGGCAGTTCTGTATTGACTAGATTCACATGCCCACACTGTAACACCACCATCACCAAAGGCTCATCTGGTGACAACAGTGACTGATGCATAGCGCTGTACAGCATTGTTGGCGGCCATCATTTCTGCTCAGAGGGAATAGATTTTCATCACTAACAGCACTGAGAACCACTGGTTCTTCGTCCAGTGTAGATGCTCCCTGGCAAATGCAAGACGATGATGCTTTGGCCTGGTGGTGTGGTCAGGTACCCTTGCCGGTCGTCTAACATGCAGACCACACTGATGTAAATTGTTACGACTGGTCTGACATGACACCTGGTTGTCTCTTACCTCCCTTAAATGTGCCTGGAGTTGTGTGGCATTCATCATCCGGCTCCGCAGGGAATTGTTTAGAATGAAGCAGTCATCAGTGTGTGATGGAGCCAAAGGACGTCCACTTCTTTGTCTTGCTGTGACTCTTCCAGTCTCTCTAAGCTCAGTGGCCACTTCTGTCTGACAGCATCCTGCTTGGCGAGGTACTGTTGATAAATTGTTAGGCGTTGTCTTGGTCTCATGATGTCAAAATGTGAACAGCATGATGAAGAGGACTATTTAAATGCTGAATGTATCCCCTAAATTTATTGGGCGATTCAGGGATCAAAAGCCTGTTGGGAATTTTGCTATTTTGCTCCTTGCTAAAGATCAGCAACTTTTTGGTTAAAGAGTCCAGTGGTTGGTCTTATCGGGGGCTGGCAGCCTTCCTTGCATTAACCTGCTGTAACATTTTCTGAGGACTTTATTTAAGCAAAGATGAAACACAAAGGAAAATGCGGCCAGCTTATGAAAATGTCTCTATAGGGGAGTGGATCCTTGGGGACATGGATGCCAGTACAGCTCCTGTTGCCCTATAACATGCTGCTGACAGAGTTAGCACATTCACTGTGACCGGTTCCTCTAAATTTGAAAATCTTGCTACAAAAAAACTTCTGTTTCCCATAAGGCTATGTTCACACGGCGTAATTGCGCCTCAATTATGCCAGGTGCTTTGGGATTGCATTGATTAGCGTGTATTCCCAAAGCACGGGGGGGAAGAGGGGAGAGGGCGTTAGCCCGCCAGCCCCATTGACATGCATTACTCGAGGCACGTATTCGCTGCAAATAATTGACATGTCACTTATCTCCCCATGCACACAATACGATCGTATTGTATGCCTGGGGGGAGGAGGTGTAATCCATAGTTCTCATAGAGAATATGGATGACTGTAATTTCGCCGCATATCTCTCGTATTAAAGCACAAATACGCGGAAAAAAGCGGGACCTAAATTACCCCATGTGAACATACCCTAAGGCCCACATTGCGTTACTGCAGCTGTTTTTGTAGAATACAGGTGGTCTTATAATTAAGTTCAATTACTTTACATTGACGTTCAGCACAAAACTACCTGCATTCAACAGAAATGCATGCAGTAACAAGAGGTGAAAACCTAGCCTGAATAAAATGTACAAAGTAACGGATATCCGCTTCAATTTTAATTAATTAAGAACCATATGTATCTCAAAAAAGAGAAAACATGTCATCTTAGTACAGCAATCGAGAAGAGGAAATTTTGTTATCAGAATCGAGTCCCAAAACAGTCCCAGTCACAAGAGGGTTATTATATATGATGTATGAGCTGCATGGGAGGGGGGGGGGAATCGCAACACAAGGTCTACCCTTGCCGTAGATCAGATGTTTGCAGGCCTCTAAGAATGATTTATTGCTAGCACTAAGCATGGGGTCTTTTTTTTTTTTTTTAAACATATTTTATTTCATTTTCAAATCACAATCATGAATCTGACATGTTACATTATTCGTATCATGAGATGCACAGTCTCAAGGCCATGTGCCTGAGGTATGAAAACATCACATACAGAGTATAAGACATCAGCATTAAGGAATAAAGCATAATAAACATAGAAAACAGAGTAACCTGTTAACAACATGCGTATTCGTCCCTTCCACCTCTCCCTAAGATTTTGTTACTATTTAAATTGCGTCTTGGGAGTTTGCAGTATTCACACCTGCAATCTTCCCAGCGTACAGGCCCGCCATACAGGGGGTACAGCCAGTACTCCTGTATGGGGCCCGGCGAAATAAGGGGGCCCGCTGGAAGCAGGCCTCCTTATTTCATATTAGAGACTGGCGCACTGCGGCCCAGCCGCCGAGCGCTACATTTAGTGAGGGGCCCGGCCGGCGCTGCAGAGAGGGGGCCCGCGCTCCCTGTCACAGCTGCAGTCACAGTCACTGTTTTCACTTACTTCCCCTGCGCTGTGACTGGAGCCGGGGCCCTCCTCCTCTCTCTGACTGAGGCCGGGATGAGGAATTCAATTACTCACTTCCCGCCCCCTGTCCCCGCTGACCAGTACACAGCGCGGCATGGACAGAAAGAGCAGGAAGGCTCCGGCTCCAGTCACAGCGCGGGGGAAGTAAGTGAAAAGAGTCTGTGATTGCAGCTGTGACTGGGAGCGCGGGCCCCCTCTCTGCAGCGTCCTCATCCTCTCCCCAGCCCTGCAGCCCTTCTCCCAACAGCCCTCTGTGTGGGCCCCCTCATCCCCCCAGCCCTCTGTGTGGGGGGCCCCCTCGTCCCCCCAGCCCGCTGTGTGGAGGCCCCCTCGTCCACCCAGCCCACAGTGTGGAGGCCCCCTCATCCTCCCCCAGCCCTCTGTGTGGGGGCTCCATCCTCTCCCCACAGCCCTCTGTGTGGGGGCCCCCTCGTTCACCCAGCTTTGTGTGGGGGGCCCCCTCGCCCCCACAGCCCTCTTTGTGGGCACTCCATCCTCTCCCCCCATACACATCGAAGGCTGGGGGTACGAGGGGGCACCCCACACACAAAGCTGGGGGAACGAGGGGGCCACCACACACAAAGCTAGGGGGACGAGGGCGGCGCCCACACACAAGGCTGGGGGGACGAGGGGGCCACACCTACATCCCTGGTTGCCCTGCTACCACCTACCTGGCTACCTACCTCCCTAGCTACCACCTACTTACCTCCCTAGCTACCACCTGCCTGGCTACCTACCTCCCTAGCTTCCTCCCTGGTAGCCCAGCTACCTACCACCTACCTAGCTGCCTGGCTACCTACCTCCTTAGCTACCACCTACCTGTCTACCTACCTCCCTAGCTACCACCTACATACCTACCTACCTCCCTAGCTACCACCTACCTACCTTCCTAGCTACCACCTACATACCTACCTACCTGGCTGCCTGGCTACCTACCTCCCTAGCTACCACCTGCCTGGCTACCTACCTCCCTAGCTACCACCTGCCTGGCTACCAACCTCCCTAGCTACCACCTCCCTAGCTACCTACCTCCCTAGCTACCACCTACCTGGCTACCCGGCCACCTACTACCCACCTGGCTACATACCTACCTGTCTGCCCACGGGGGCCCACTACCTACGTATGGGGGACTATACACCTAATTATCAGGGCACAAAGGGGGTCATTATTACCATTTTTTGGCACTATGGATGGGGAGTTTGTACACAGGGGGGGTGGACACAGGTAGGAAGATGATAAAAAAAAAAAAAGTGAGGAGTCTCAGGTGTGTGTGTTGTGAATTTGCAGGGGCGAGTTGTGGTCGGGAGAAGTCATCCTGGAGGTCTGCACCGGATGGAGAAGAAACGGGAACGTGAATGACTCAGACAAGACACCAACTGTAAGTCATTTACTGTAACTGCGTTGTATATACCACTATATGGTCACTGTATGGCAGTAATATTGGTCTTATTGTAATTAATTATATTCAGTGACTGTTTGATGGTATTATTCAGCAATTGAGCATTCAGCATTTTTACTTTACTGGGGGCGGGTCAATGGGGTTGCTGGGGGTGGGACTTGTAGGAGGGCCCAGACACTCAAGCTGTATGGGGCCCAGAAATTTCTGTTGGCGGCCCTGCCAGCGTACCACAGATCCCCTCTTTGCAGTACCATCCCGTGTACCTAAACACCTGCATGAGAGCTCCAATCTCCCTGTCGGAGTAATGCGACTCTATAAAGGTTCTCCACCTCCTGAAGAAGCCCTTGGTGCGAGTCTCCTTGCGCCTCTCAGTTTCTGACCTGTCGGCTATGAGGTAGTCCTCTAACTGTTTTATTACCCTGGAGATGGACGGGAGAGTGGGCTTTAGCCAAAACTGCAGATGGGGTCTTCCCATTAAACAAATGGTATTACACAAACACAATTTGTTTTTATACTGATTATAGTTTTCTAAATCATCTTGGTTAATCATCTACCCAAGTCATGAGGTAAAGCATATACATTCCAACCTTTCTTTTTCTGAGCTCTTAAGTGCTGAGCACTATGAAACTGTGATATCCCCTGTGGTGTGAAGAGGGGCTCCTGAATAGTGATCAGACAAGCTGCATACGTTTTCACTCCTAATACTTCCAGCAGAGAGGTATGACACTGGTCATAGTGTTAGGGCTGGTTAACACGACGCTTTTGTGATCCGTTTTACGGATCCGCAAAACGGATCTAACAATTGTCAGTGTGAATAACATGGAGTTCAATGGCAAAAGAACATTGCTGTGCTAACGGGAGATCGCCAATGCACTTTTGAGCGCTCTCCTGCGCTGCGCTTTTTGCATCTGCTTTAAGAATTGACATGTCAATTCTTATTGTGTTTTACGCAAGTGAAAGCCCATAGGAGATAATGGAGTCCGCTTTTGGCACCTGTCCAAAAGCGCTCCAGCCTCCGGGTATGTATCAGCTGCGCTTTGCATTCTGAAAGCGTATGCGAAAAGCGCAGTTGGCATTGGCGGTGAGCGGCGGCGGCTGGACGGGGCATCGTGGGGGTGAGCGGCGGCTGGATGGACGGGCCATCGGTGGCTGAACAGGTGAGGTGCTGCAGGGGGATGGCTGGCTGGCTGGGGAGGTGAATTGCTGCTGGAGAGAGAGACACAGCCTCCTCTGGAAAGCGGATCTGTGAAACGCAACTGGAAAAGCATACAATACGGATCCAAATAAAATATCAACTGTTGCGTTTTTCAGATCCACTTTCCGGATGCGCTTTTCCCTCCTCAAAAACGGATCTGTAAAAAGGATCAAAAACGTCATGTGAACAAGCCCTTAGGCTATGTTCACACGGCTTAATTGCGGGACGTAATTTCGCCCCGCAAGTACGCCGTGTGGACGGGGGCGGGGCGGGAGCGGGGGAGTAAGCAGGGGGCCGGCACTTCGCCGGCCCATAGACTATCACTGCTAGCGGCGCGTATACACCGCTAGAAAGTGACATGTCAATTATCTCCCCGCCCGGCGGATTCGCCGGGCGGGGAGAGGAGACGTAATCCATAGTTCTCTATGAGAACTGTGAATTACCGTAATGAATGGGCCGTTTTCGGCCCATAATTGGCGCACTTCGGCGCGGAATTACGGACCGAAATACGGCCCATTTTAAGCCGTGTGAACATGGCCTTAGAGGTTTTTAACACATAAATCTGCTCCAACAACTGACAATTAAATATTTGTTTCATTATTCAAAATATTTATTCTAATGGTTCTGGAATGTACATTCACTTAACCCCTGAAATGAGTTGTCTGACTCCCCTTTTTTAAGTTTAACTATTACTGTGAGAAAAAAAAAACTATACTCACCTCTGAACTCACATTCGATACAGTGATGCGTCACCTGGTCCTTCTGATGTATTCCAGCTCAGCACAAATGAAATGTCACAGTCAAGGCTCTGAATGGTGATGTTGGGCAGTGTAATATGACCACTGCAGCCAGTCAGTGGCAGTGGCGACACTCCACTCGGCCTGAGCTGGAAGACAATATGAGCCCGGTGAAGAGGACCAGAAGGTGTTTCGCTAGATCCAACATGAGTTAGGGCGCATTCCCACTGCACAGGACAAATACCGGCCAGTTTGCCGGCCGATATTTGTCCTGTTTTGCGCCCGTCCCCACGGCCGCGGGGGGGGGGGGGGGGGCGGCTTTTCTCCGCGATGAGCGGAGAACAGCCCTCCCCCCTCCCATTGAGAAGCACATCTTCCGTCGGGAAACCGGACAGAAGATTGTGCTTCTACAATGTTTTTCCGCCGGACCGCCGGCGACCAAACCGTCTGACGGCAAAACCTGTGCAGTGGGGACTGCTGCACAGGTTTTGCATAGAGCACCATTGTGCTCATTTTCGGCCGGTTTTTCAGGCAGTCTGAAAAACCGCAAACCGGCTGAAAAACCGGCCGAAAACCCATGCCGTGGGGACATGGCCTTACACGGATATTCCAAAATTGAAAACTTTTGACAAAAGGGAAATTCTGAGATCCAGACAAAATTTGCATAAACCAGTCCCCCCTTTAAAAGGTCACAACCATTCATACAGAGCCACAGCAATTGCATGCAACTGTGTAATATTTCTGGAAGAAAGTTGGAGGGGAGTGGGGTCACCCAGCTTTCCTGGACGTTGCATAGCTGACAGCATCCAGGAGAACTGGGAGATACCAAACTGTACCGAAATCTAAACTATTACTCTTCATTAATAGTGCCATCATATAGTGACAACATAGTGGTAAATAGCAGCTGTACACAGGTTCTGCAGATACATATAGGCAGGCCCGGACTGCCCATAGGGCATACCGGGCATTTGCCCGGCGGGCCGCTGGGATCCGGGCCGCAGGGCCGGCTCGGATCGCCCGCCGATTTGGACGGTGTTCCCCCCCCCCCCGGAGGTCCCCGAGTCCCGGCGCCGGTCTGTGGCACGCTACCGGGGCCGCAATGGTCGCATCAGCGACCGGACCCCTGTGACAGGGGGCCGACAGGCCCCCCCTCGCCACATGGCTGCACGGCCATCACGGCCGCCGCCTGCACCACGCGGTGCAAGCAGCAGCCGAGGCTGAACATCTGGGATCTACTGATCCTGTCTGTTCAGCTCCCAGGAGGCCGCGGGGCAGGCGCGCGATGTAATGACGTCATCGCGCACCTGCTCTGCGGCCCCGCTCTCTGTAGTGAGCCGCAACCGGCTCGGGAGTGAAGAGGAGGGGACAGCGGGTGTCCGGGTGAGTATTACTTTTTTATTTTATTTTTTTTAAAACTTTTTACTGTCCCTGGCTGCCTATAATAGCCCTGCCCTGGCTACCTATATGATGCCCTGCCCTGGCTACCTATATGATTCCCTGCCCTGGCTACCTATATGATGCCCTGCCCTGGCTACCTATATGATGCCCTGCCCTGGCTACCTATATGATGCCCTGCCCTGGCTATATGATGCACTGGCTATATGATACCCTGCCCTGGCTACCTATATGATACCCTGCCCTGGCTAACCATATGATACCCTGCCCTGGCTACCTATATGATTCCCTGCCCTGGCTAACCATATGATTCCCTGCCCTGGCTAACCATATGATTCCCTGCCCTGGCTACCTATATGATACCCTGCCCTGGCTACCTATATGATACCATGCCCTGGCTAACTATATGATACACTGCCCTGGCTAGCTATATGATACCCTGCCCTGGCTATCTATATTTTTTCCTGCCCTGGCTAGCTATATGATTCCCTGCCCTGGCTAGCTATATGATACCCTGCCCTGGCTAGCTATATGATACCCTGCCCTGGCTACCTATATGATACCCTGCCCTGGCTACCTATATGATACCCTGCCCTGGCTACCTATATGATACCCTGCCCTGGCTACCTATATGATACCCTGCCCTGGCTACCTATATGATGCCCTGCCCTGGCTACCTATATGATACCCTGCCCTGGCTACCTATACCCTGCCCTGGCTACCTATATGATGCCCTGCCCTGGCTATATGATGCCCTGCCCTGGCTACCTATATGATGCCTGTTAAAAGGTACAGAAATTATAGTTTATATTCATCATATATTATACACAGGCACACACGAGCACATGGACATATGTATAAATAAAGTTGCTGGCATTGCTATTTTGAAGGTTGGTGAAGAGCTGGTTAAAGCTGGTTTAGAACCGATGACCTCAGAAGAAGAGGATGAACCTAATATATTTAGCTGTATTCCACATATGGTTTGTAGTGATGCCTGAGCCAACTGAGAGTCACACCCACACGGAGAAGTGTATATAAGGAAGGGGTGTGGGGAAGCCAGGGGTGGAACCCAGGGGCGGAGCCAACAGACCTTGGAAAGAGTCATGTGGGGAGAAGGCCATGTGCTGGCCATGAGAGAAGGCATTGAGGCCTAACTCTGGTCTCTGACTGAAGGAAGGGACCACTCACCCTATTCATACACAGACATTCATATGGGTAACGTAGATACATATTTGGTATTGTATTCTATGCTTTGTAACTTGTAACGATGTTATGTTATAATCCTTTGAAGATTGTAAAATAAATATATTTTTCTTATATAAAGAAAGGTGTATAAGTATTACTGAATCTAGATTCGTTAAGATAAAAAGTAAGGACCTAAGGTCTGCACCAAGTCACTCACGGTGATCATAGATCTGTTATCTTGTCACTAATGAAATATATTTTTTCTCTAACCGTATATTTCTTACAATGCCCTGCCCTGGCTAGCTATTCCCTGCCCTGGCTATATGATGCCCTGCCCTGGCTACCTATATGATACCCTGCCCTGGCTATATGATGCCCTGGCTATATGATACCCTGCCCTGGCTACCTATATGATACCCTGCCCTGGCTACCTATATGATACCCTGCCCTGGCTACCTATATGATACCCTGCCCTGGCTACCTATATGATACCCTGCCCTGGCTACCTATATGATACCCTGCCCTGGCTACCTATATGATGCCCTGCCCTGGCTACCTATTCCCTGCCCTGGCTACCTGTATGATGCCCAGCCCTGGCTATATGATGCCCTGCCCTGGCTACCTATATGATACCCTGCCCTGGCTATATGATGCCCTGCCCTGGCTACCTATATGATGCCCTGCCCTGGCTATATGATGCCCTGCCCTGGCTACCTATATGATGCCCTGCCCTGGCTACCTATACCCTGCCCTGGCTATATGATGCCCTGCCCTGGCTACCTATACCCTGCCCTGGCTACCTATACCCTACCCTGGCTATATGATGCCCTGCCCTGGCTACCTATACTCTGCCTTGGCTATATGATGCCCTGCCCTGGCTACCTATACCCTGCCCTGGCTATATGATGCCCTGCCCTGGCTATATGATGCTCTGCCCTGGCTATATGATGCCCTGCCCTGGCTACCTATACCCTGCCTGGCTATATGATGCCCTGGCTATATGATGCCCTGCCCTGGCTATATGATGCCCTGCCTGGCTATATGATGCCCTGCCCTGGCTATATGATGCCCTGCCTGGCTATATGATGCACTGCCCTGGCTACCTATACCCTGCCTGGCTATATGATGCCCTGCCCTGCCCTGGCTGCCTATACCCTGCCCTGGCTGCCTATAATAGCACTGCCTACCTATACACTGCCTTGGCTGCCTATAATAGCCCTGCCTACCTATACACTGCCCTGCCTACCTATACACTGCCCTGGCTGCCTATACACTGCCCTGGCTGCCTATACACTGCCCTGCCTGCCTATATACTGTCCCTATCCTGTCCCTGTCTGCCTGTATACTGGCCCTGCCTGCCTGCATACTGGCCCTGCCTGCCTACATACTGGCCCTGCCTACCTATATACTGGCCCTGCTTGCCTACATACTGGCCCTGCCTATCTACATACTGGCCCTGCCTGCCTAATGGGGGTCTACCTATTTACATGCCACTTATCTGACATTTTTTAATTTCTAATTTTTCGGGTCTAACATACGCTGTTTGGGGAATTGATAGGAAAGTGCTGGTAAAGAGAGGAGTCTAAGATGTATTTGTTGTAAATTCTACAGGGACGAGTAGTGACCACTAGAAGAGGACACTGCATGCTGTACTGGACGGAGAAAGAAATGGAAGGGAACGACTCATCAGGGAAGACATCATGGAGGTTTGGGCCAGAAGGAGAAGAAAAGGAGAAGAGAACAACTCCCATCAGAGATGACGTCTCCTGTGAGTCCCTGCTGTCAGGGGTCATTTTACTTCTGTGTTGAATCAGTGCTGTATTCATGTGATGGTGACCTGACTACTGGGGATGTGATTGGTGGGGTTGTAGGTTATGTTGGTGCTTATGTAGTGTCAGTGTGGGCTTGTCCCGGATTGTAAAGCAAGTGCACACCTGACTCTGTGATGAGGGGTTTCTCTGCACCACTTTCTTTTTTTTTACTTGTGTGTAGGGGGCTTTCACTCGGAGCGGTTTTGGTGCATTTTTTTATGCGTTTTTTTTTGTGCAGAAATGTACAGCATTAACTGCTCTGCCTTTCTGCACAAAATGCACCAAAAACTCTCCGTGTGAAAGCAGCTTTATAGTGTAGTTTATTTTAGAAAGTGGTGAGGTGCGAGAACAAGGGGCATTTTTTAAGCGGATATTGTATGTGGGCTGCTGGGGACTTAGTGCCAGGGCTGATTTTTATTCCCAGTCCGGCCCTGCATATAGGGGTACATTCCAGATGTACGCAGGATCCAGTGGCTCACAAGTGATGTCTTCTCTGATGGGAGGTAACCAAAACAGGTCCAGCTAGCCAGAGAGCAAACGGGAAACTAGAGCACACCAGGCAGGAAACCAGCATATCCAGGAGAATCTCAGGCACCTACTAGAGCCAGAGGCTGGGCTATATAGTAGGGCCTGATAGCAGAGGAGCTTCACTTCGGAGAGTGCTCAGAGGCTGCTTAACTACTGCCGTGCTGTAATGCACGGCATACACAGAATAGCCCCCAGGGTTAAAGGCATGAAATGAGCACAATGACAGGCAGATCGTGACACCTCACTTTTCCAGCACCTCCCTACCTGTGCCCACCTGTACAAACATGGGGGAATAGGTGGAGTTGGGGGCTAAGGGATGTTAGATGGAAGTGTTGGTGGTTTTATGGGGTGAAAGATGGGGGTTGTATTTTGTGTTGGTACTACTACTAACACAATGGTGGGGGAGAGACAGGAGAGGGAGTACAGGCCACAGCTTACAGGCACAATCTCCTTGGATACTAACCCCTTGGTGATTACTCTGCAGCTATGGACTGTACTCCCTAGGATCCTATTGTTTGGTCTGTACTTCGCTACGTGCACCATCCAGAATATCAGTAATAGGCATGATTTTCTGGAGGTGCAGAAGATGGAGTTTAGTACTCATGTTTTTGTAGTGTTTCTATTATACAGGTTTCCCAGTTGAACAATGATGGACTAATTGGACTACATCGGACCAGTGTTGGATCCATTTTTTTAACCTCTTCCGAACATTGGCTGTACCTGTATGTCCTAGCGGGAAGTGACTTCCCGAAATGGATGTACAGGTACGTCATGTATATTAAAGCTAACCCCATGATGTGTTGCCCGTGGCCAGAGCTCACTTCAGCAGTGGGCGATTAACCCCTGAGCTGCCACAATCAATTGCAGCAGATAAGGGAAAGATAGAGGGAAGTAGCTCCCTCTGTCTCCATTGGCACTGCCGATGGCTTCCCTAGCAGCCTGGACGCCTAACAAAGGCCTCCGGGTTGCCTTTGACGTCACTATAGTGATTGACAGTTGCCATGGAAAGTAGTGCCGCTGTGATCTGAAGATCACTGATACAAGTCTCCAATAGGAACGAGTAGTGACAAAGTACAAAAAAAAACAAATAAAACACGCCAAAACACATACATTTTCACAGCCTAACACTAAAAATATCTGTGAAACACCTGTAGGGTGGATATACTCACTACACTGCTGGATATATTTCCTAAGAGGTGTAATTTCCAATAAGGGGCTTTTTAGGGATGTTAAGTTTTAGCACCTTAGGGGGTCTGCAAACCTGAAATGGTGCCTAAAGAAAATCCTAATTAAAATGAGACCCCAAAGTCCAGTTGGTTCTCCTTCTATGTAGAGGTTTGTGGTTGAGCCAAATTGCACACACGGGCCACATATGTGATATCTCTAAAAATGGCAGAATTGGAGGAATTGATGTTGAGTTGCATTTCCCTGTCATCATCTATGTGTTCCAGTGAATGATGGATAAAAATGTAAAATCTGCAAAATAAAGTGTAATTTACCTCCACTTTGCTTTAATTTCTGTGAAACACCTAATGGGTTAATAAACTTCTTAAATGCTGTTTTGAATACTTTAAGGGTTTAGTTTCTTAGATGGAGTCATTTATAGAGGTATCTAACATACAGACCCCTCAAAGTTCATCAGAACTGGACTGGTCGCTAAAATATTTTTCTTGAAAATGTGAAAAATTACTACTAAATTTCTAAGCCCCCCTAATGTCATAAAAAATAAAGACATTTCAAAAATGATGCCAACCTACAGTAGACATATGGCAGATGCTAGTTGTAGACTATTTTGTGTGGTATAACTATCTGTTTTACATGGAGAAATTTTGAACTTTGAAAATGGCAAATTTTAAAAAATTTGCACAATGTTTTGATATCTTTCACAAATAAACAAGGATTGTATGGACCAAAATTTCTTACTAACTTAAAGCACAATGTGTCATAAGTAAACATTCTCTAAATCAAATGGGTAGGTAAAAGTATTGAAAAGTTATTCCCACATTAAGTGACACATGTCACATTTAACTGGCTGTGGCAGTAAGGGTTAATAACATGGTCAATGAGGGATGTTTTTAGGGAGTGTTTATTTAAGTAAAAAAAAATGTTTTTATTTTACCATTTAATTCTAGTGTTAGTAATGGAAGTGCCTGACTAATGCCTCTCCATTACTAGCTCTGGGGCTTCGTGTCAGCCAACGATTACAGTACAGTACAGGGGGGTACTGCCGTACAGGGCCCGGTGAAAAACTTCAAACAAGGGGGCCCACTGTACAAAGAAGACAGGGCCTATGCGGTGCGTGAGCACTGGGTTCATTAAAAATAGGGTCTGGCGCTGCTGAGGGGAGGGCCCATCTTGCGCATCACAGCTGTGCTCAATACATTACTTTTCCTGTGCGCTGTGACCAGAGCAGCGGGGCCCTCCTCTCTATTTGTGGGTGGGACGACAAATTAAATCAGTGACGCCCCGCTTACATTGGGGGGGCACAACTAGGAATATGATAAAGTGAGGAGTCTCAGGTGTTTGTGTTGTAAATTCTGCAGGAACGAGTGGCGGTCATGAGTAGTGATGAGTGATTGTGTCAACTATTGTTATCGAGTCGATATCGTCAATTATCATGTTGATAGTCGATAACAGATTATCGCCGATGACCATTAAAGTCTATGGGAGAGGAACAACACCTTCATTCTTACACCCAAACAGGGTGGAGAAGCTGGAATTAACATCCACAACAGTAAACTGGATACGTGCTGCATCTTAGGCAACACACTTGGGTTATAAAAGTCACAGACTATTCACTACCTGTCCTGTACCACAGCATGACCCTTAAACCTGCATGACCCACAAATTAAACAGTGCCATAAGGCAGTATTTGAACCATCATTTTAGTTGAACTGGACCTTGACTATCCCTGTCCTGGAACGCAGCATGACCCTTAAACCGGGTTGACCCACAGATTAAAAAGTGCTGGAAAAAGGAGTCTTTGAACCACCATTCCTGACATTCTACATCCTGGAGCTGCGGGCTACAAGCAAAAGGTACTGCAAGGCGTTGCCGACCGCCCGGGATTTCTGCCGATTGACCGGCTTTCTTCTCCTCCTCTGATGGCATCAGCGATTGGGCGTCAGAGCAGACAAAATCATCCTATTTGGCCTCTTGATCTTTTGAAATGCCTTCTGACCCCAACCGCATTTTTTCATCAAAGCGGTCTTCAGAAAATGGATTATCCACAGTGGTGGGTACATGAGTTGACATTTGGACTGCCTTCGCTTGATGTTGGACGGATGCTGACGATGATGATGACTACATTTGTGGCCGTGACTGGGAGGACGAGGAGGTAAGACTGCTGGATGCAGGTTGCATTAACCACTGAAGAACAGATTGGCGACACTGTTCGTTACTGAGATTCACAGAGCACCGACCCAGCGATGACAGGCCTGACGATCCTTCAACCGACGATCCGCTGGCTTGCGTGTTGTCGCAAGCACTGGAAGGAGCACCTTCTCTGATACTTCTATATCCATGTCCTACACCCCTCTTTGCTCGCTTACCACCTGCAGTTCTCTCAATGTTCAGAAATATAAAAAGTTAAAAAGGTATGGAAGAGTTTTGACAGTCTCTTATTGAAAGACTGCAAATCACAGCTATTCTTAAATCCCTCTAATTTCCAACAGCGAACTAGGATTAGAAACAGAATTTTTTCTATCAAATATCTGTGAAATGCGGTCTGGTGGAAGAACCGTAACACCAAATCAACAGTGTTCTTCCTTCAGTCCCTGAGATTTACAACTGCCCACTAGCAATTGATGATAGTTTTCGACAAATTATCATACAAATGTACGATTAGCGCCAAACTGAGACGCACTGAGTGAAATAGAAGTATTAAGTTATATGGATTAATATGGCAGCCTTCGCACCACTGACTACAGGCGTAATTTACTATCAAATATGTATAACACAATATGCGTACAACTGAGCTCTTTGTGCCAAACAGACGCACGGACTTCAATAAAACTATTTAAAAGTTATAGGGATAAGTTATGCCAGTTTTTGGGAACACTGACATGCAGTGATTGCAATAGAACTGAAAACACAAGGACAAGTTCAACTGCTATCAGAGGTCTGCTGGACAAAAAAGTAGTAGAAAACAATTATTTTTCAATTGAAGATCACAGAACACACCGAGCTGCAAAATATCTTCCTTTTAAATACCTCTCCTCCTGCCGCCCCCTCCATCCCCCTGCGGCTACACACACCAGTAGACATCCTGATAACTTTCTCTAACTAAATAAGAAGTGAAATTCTCTAACTCTATTCTAAGCTGTAGGTGGATGGTTTCTTGTATTAGAAGAAACTATCAGAGCTGTTAGAACAACTATTGGTTTAAACGCAGAGAGACACGTCCTGCTGTGAAGTGTGATAGACAGAGTATGAACTCAAACAGGAAATGCAGCTGCATAGATAAAACGAGGTCACGTGATTTTTGCAGCCAATGAGATCCATACACTGCAAAGTGGTGACGTTGTACATCCTCCTCGCCCCCCTCTATACACAGAGCTGATTGGCTGGCCGTGAAAATGACAGGAAACGCTGAAAATGGCGCGTTAGTAATAGATCATCTGTAAGATTGTCACCTAAAATATCACGTGATCAGCAATTTCTGATAAGCCTTAAAACCGTGCTGATTTCAACTTTTGTCGATAATATCGCTCATCCCTAGTCATGAGAAGTAATCATAGTGGCCAAATGGAGAAGAAAAGGGGAAGTGAATGGCTCATCAGAGTATATGTCAACTTTGAGTCGCTAAATGTGACTGCACTGCGTGCACTTGTATCTAACACTATATGGCCATTGTATGGAGGTAATATTGGTCTTATTGTAATAAATTATATTCAGTAACACTATGATGGTATTATTCAGTCACTTTATGGTGGAGATATGTGGTGATGTTGCGGTATTTGATCCTTTATGTTGTTGTTTGGTTATATTGGTCTTGGCATTCTGGTTTGGTCAGCAACATAGTGGTATTAGTCACCATATGGCAGTGTCTGTGGTGGTATTACTTGGTCTTTGTACATTGTTGCTGTTTGGTTACATTGGTCTTGGTATTCTGGTTTGGGCAGTAACATTATAATGATGACACATGGTGATTATGTGGCGGTATTTGCTGGCCCTTGTATAAGAACTGACCCGCACAATATAGAGAAATTGTATGTTGTAAAATCAGACAAGAACTAGATGCAAAAACAATGGCGTCATTGCATTTTATTTTTCTGGGGTTGGATGTCGGGGGTTGCTGGGTGGGGTTCGTGGGGGCGGAGTTGGTGGGGGGGGCAGACACTTCAGCTGTACGGGGCCCTGAAATTTTTTTGGGTGGCCCTAGTCCTGGCAGAAAAGGAATTGGGGACCCTGCTAAAACGCTAAGCACCTTGGGTCCTGGCAGAAAACCGGATGGGGACGCTTCTGAAATGCTAAACACCTCAGGTCCTGGCAGCAAAGCAGATGGGAAATCTTTTGAGGTGATGTCATAACCACCCTTCCAGAGACTTGCTTCAGACTCCCACCTCCTGCCCCCTCCTGGTCGCATACAGTGCCACTGCCACACAAAGTGTTTTGAGAGTGCCAGTAAGTGTTACCATAAGAGACACTGACACAGCACCAGGCAGGAAGTGCGGTAACTGCCATTTTGGTTCACCCTAATGCATTGTCTATACAATGCATTAGGCTGTATAAATTGAGTCCCCTAGTGATGAAGCACCCTAGTAGGACTCAAAGCTAAAGTAAAAAAAAAAAATGTTTTAAAGTGTAAAATAAAAAAATATTTTTTAAAAAAGTTCAAATCACCCCCCTTTTGCCATTTTGCAAATAAAAAAATAAAGTTACACATTGTGTATCGCTGTGTCTGAAATAGTCTGATCTATTTAAATATAACATCATTTATCCCACATACTTAACACCATAGAAGGAAAAAATTCCAAACTCCAAAATTGCGGATTTTTTTGGTCATTTCACATCCCCTTAAAATTGGAATAATTTAATTAAAAAATTCACATGTATTCCAAACTGGTATCAATAAAAAGTACAAATTAGTCCACAAAAAATACCCCCTAAGCAAGTTATTGGTCATAGAAAATGGTGCCGGGGTGCAAATTTCAAAAATAGAAAATGTTTGGTATTTTTAACGGTACCAAAACATTACGCAAACTGTACATCTTTGGTATTGCCGATGCTTATCAACCTGTAGAATACAGGTAACATATCACTTATACTAAAGATTGAATACCGTAAAAGCAAAACACCCACAAACATTGCACAAGTACGATTTTTTTTCACATTTTGTCTCGCTTAGAATTTTTTTGCGGTTTCCCAGTATATTCTATGGTAATATGAGTAACACCATTACAAAGTATGTCTTGTTCCGAAAAATAAAAGCCCTAATATGTCTATGTAGGTGGAAAAATAAGAAAGTTATGGCTCTGGGGAGGCGGGGAGGGAAAAATTAATGTCAAAAAAACAAATAGGCCTTGGTGTTAAGGGATTAATCCAGTTACACACTATTATTCCAAACCCAATAGACTTTAATTTACCTAATAGACGCTTATGAGGGACAGTGTCAAACATCTTTGCAAATTCTAAAAACACTATATTATGAAGATTTCTATTAGCCCAAATTAAGCATACTCTGGTCACAGGAGCATTGTAGGATGTTCCAGCGCGAGTGTATCTTGAGTGGGGCCTCACAGAATCCATATAGGTGAAAGATGGAGGTGTCCAACAGGGAAAGGATCTTCTGTTTTATATATGATCCTCTTCTTTCAGCAATTTCGATTATACCTGAAATATAAGCTGAAATGGCCAGTATGTGACCCCAGCAGAACAAGCGATGATACATTTCCATAACTGTTGTTAGATGCTTTGGAAATATTGTGCTGTCGTCTAGATTTACATAGTTACATAGTTAGTACGGTTGAAAAAGACACGTGTCCATCACGTTCAACCAAGGGTGGGGAAAATGTGGGTGAAAGGAGAGAGACAAGGACTTCAAGCCCAGCCTCCATACTGGTTAATGCCCTGAAACCCACAAGGCAAAAACCAATCTGCTCCAGTGGAGACCCTATCTCTAATCCCAGAGCCTCCACCAGCCAGGATCTAGAATTTTACGTAGCTACATACGCATTCATATTCTTTAGTTTCAGGTAGTTATTTAAGCCTTTCTTGAAGCTCTCTACAGTTCCTGCTGTGACCAGCTCCTCAGGCAGCTATTCTACAGATTTACAGTTCTCACAGTGAAGAACGTCCTTCTCCTCTGGAGATTGAATCCTTTTTTTTCTCTAGTCGAAGGGAATGTCCCCTTTGTCTTTTGAGGGGGCTTCACTTGAAATTTTTCCCCATACTTTTTGTAGGGACCGTTTATATATTTATATAAATTAATCATGTCCCCCCGAAGCCGTCTTTTCTCAAGTAAATAAGTTCAATTCTACTAACCTCTCCTTTTAACTAAGATGCTCCATTCCCCTTATAAGTTTGGTTGCTCGTCTTTGTACTCTTTCTAGCTCCATTACATCTCTTCTACAAACTGGGGCCCAGAACTGAACAGCAAATTCCAAGAGAGGTTGCACCAATGCTTTATACAGTGGTAGAATAACATCCTTATCCCGTGAGTCCATGCCTCTTTTAATACACGCCAATATCTTACACAAGTATTTCAGTGCTAATCAAAAGAGAGTGGCAACTTCTCCGTGGATGTGCAATCAGTTTCACAGTAGGAAATCAAACTTTTTGGATTGTCTTGTTAAAATGGATAAAACCCAGATTTATCAACATTAGAGATGAGCGAATTTCTCAAAAATTCGATTTGGCTGATTCGCCGAATTTTCCCCCAAAATTTGGTTTGTTCAGAATTAATTTGCAACGAATCACGTTAAAAAACAGCTATTTCCTGTCTGCAGAGAGCCTTTATGGTATTGTAAAACATTGTGCCATGCAGAAATATGCATAGGGAGTGTGGTTTTGTCTTTATACAATGCTGTGTTTTAGTATGACACGCAGATGACAGGCGCCGCTCTTAGAATCGCTTCACGCTTGTCTGGGCAGTTGAAAACTGACCAAATAACTGAAGTGGGAACGCAGCCTGACAAGGTAATATCAGCACCAGCTGGAAAGAAGAGAGCTGAGGGCCAAGATCCTACTATAGCGTCAAAGAGCGCACTTCTTTTACACCATCATCAGATGATTCCACAGAATATGACAGAATCTGTTCTGTTAAATGCTGATACATGTAGAGGCCCCCCCAAAAGAGTGGAGAGGGTGTCAGCAGTAATTTTGCATTGACATCACTGATAATGTTGTCCTTCCTTTCATCCGTCTGTGTCCGCTTTTAATCGGTCAATAATCCATCGGTATTGCTAAAGCCAAAAAGAAACAGGCGTTGATCAAAAAACAGAGATGGCAAATTTAATATTTGCATGTCTTCTGTGTTCCCTACAAACTGAAATGGCTGGATTTCACATGTGTGTAGGGCAGAAATGCACACACTGGATTTAACACAGAATTCCCCCCAATAAGTAAAAAAATGAACTCTTTGCCACAGATTGCAATATCCCAAAATAAAAAAAACACTGGTTCAGGAATAGGTGTGTATATGACACACATCTGTGTATTTGAAAGGTATTTCACCCCAGTAACTCGAAAATCGGAAATATTTTGCACAGAGTGTAATCTAGTGTTGCTACAGAGAGAAGCTTGTGCATACGAGACACAGTGACAAGTGGCAGAATTTAACATGGCTGCCCTATTTGTAGGGCTGTGACATCACAGAAGCTGGCTAGCTGCTGATTGGCTGCATGTCATGGCATTGAGGGTGTTCCTTTCTCCCATAGTTCTTTGCCCCATTTCACGCCATGTGCTCGAGGCCATTTTATTAAAAAAAAGATTAGTTACCACAAATTGCCAGGAAATTCGGCTTCGTTCAGAATGGAATTTTTCCTGAAATTCCACTTCATTACAAATGATTCGCTCATCTCTAATCATTATGATCAGGAAAATAAAGAAATGTTTGAGTGTAAACATTTTGGTTCTCCTTGGCCCAAAATGTTTTGTGTGCAGAAGTCTGCAGGAAGTTCTTGTCTGCGGTGCCACTGCGGTGTAACAAGTTATATGAAATAAGAAAAAGCATCAGTTTTTTTTCCTATACACAGTACTACTCTTGTTCATAGGCCATTTCTGTTTTCGCGGTGCAGTCCCATTCCAGTAATCTGAGCTACCATAGCTGAAAAAAGCAGACGTGATCTTATAAGCTCATAAAACTCACATAGGAATAGGAAATGATTGTGGTAAGTGACATTTACCATGACTAAGACTAATAAAGATAAGGGATGTTACAGTTAAGTATAAAGTAGAATTTGTCCTCACAAAAACTACCAAGTGGCTATTTCTTTCCTGTCCTGACATGTTGGCTACCTGCAGCCAGGCTACATTCTGTGTCAACCTTTTCATTTGGTTTAACATTTTTTAGTTATACACAGACATGACTTGAGTCCCAAGTGTGTGTGGACTTAAAAGGATGCTCTATTCTTTGCAGACAGAAGACGTGTATTTTCCACCACATGCTAGAATCATCCAGATTATTATAGAAATGCGAACTCACCTAACATGCTCCTGGTCCCTTTATTGGTAGAAATCTTTTTTCAGGGATGGAAAAGTCATTATTTTTGCCTGCTTGTGGGGCACATTTAGTGATTATTACGTTGGATGTGAAATATAATCCTTGCAGGCCAATTGATCCCACTATACCTACCTATTAATTCAGATGGATGAAGACCTCTAGGCAATTCTGCCTCAGTCCCCACTCCTGTACCTTCCCCCATACGGCTGGTCCTTTATATAATGACCAGCCGCCTTGTTGCTTTAAAGTGATTAGCTGACACTGGGAACAGAATGCAAAGTTCTAAGCAAACTCAATTGGTTGGAACTGCAACCAAATAAAAAGTATAGGATTACAGCCATCACTCATCAGATCTAAATAGTCTTTCTGGCCCCTCCTAGTTACACTTAACTGCTAAAATAAGTAATTTGTTTAGTTTTCTTGCTTACATACACTGTAAAGTTATTTATCAAATCACTTGTTTAGTACTCAGACCAAAAAGACCTATGACTTCCTGAAAGGATCTATAGCATGCTACACTGATATGTGAAATTTTGCTTAGCTACTTTTGTGCAAATACACTATTAAATAAACTGACCACATGTAGTTTAATCCAAATGTTCACATTCGTGTACCATGCTTGAATGAAAAGGAGCCATATCTTTCAAATGTACATTGCTCCAAGATCTGTAGGACCTGCACATTGACAAAGGATTGAAAAAGATCAGTTTTCATTCAACTCCCAAAGAAAGGTGATGCCAGGGATTTTGTTAAGTATAGTACAAACCCTCTAATTCCCCATACCAATAAGGTGCTTCTAAAGATCATCCTGACGTGCTTGGCAACATCCTTGATCAAAAACTTCCTAAAGCCTGGATTCTGTAACAGTAACAGAGTCTCGATCATAGAAGACAAGAGCGCACCGGATAAAGCTCTACTTGTGCTTTATTGATTACTCGAAGGCTTTTGACTGTGTAGAACATGGTAAGTTTTGGGAGGCACTCAGTGTAGTAGTAATAGTGCTGCCATACCTGACCACGTTATTCATGTTATTCTGCGCTGAAGCTTGAACAGGCTCGGACTTGTTCACAGTTGGGCAGGTGAAACCCCTGATGAGACCCTGATCATGGTGCACTTCTGGGCATGGTGGATCTGGGACTGATTTTCAGTGAAAAAGACAGAAATAGAGTGTTAAGTCATGTGCAGTCATGTACAGTAGCTGTAGGATGGAACCCAAGAATCATCTGCGCTGGTGAGGCCCAAGAATGAGCTGCACTGGTGGGCCTCAGACACCCCAGTTTGACACTGAGCATGAACCAGGTACAGAGAGACAGAATGGTTCAAGATAAAAAAAAGCGTAAGTCAAGGATTCATCCTCTCTCCTTTACAATTCAGCCTCTGTGCACAGGTATTCATAAGGAAGTTAGAAGGTGATTCAAGTGCTGGGATGGAAGAACCATCGACAGTCTGAGATATGCAGATGATACAACCCTTATAGCAGAGAGTGAAAAGGACCTGAAGAAACTTATCAAGAAGTTGAACGAAGAAAAATGAGAAGACGGGACTTTATCTGAACATCAAGAAGACCAAAATCATGACCACCAAAAAAGAAGTCCAAATAATGATGAACAATGAAGAAACAGAGGTGGTCCATCATTATTTACAGTGTTGGTCAGAGAAGAAGTGACAATAAGCACTGGGAAGTGCAGCCATGGTGAGCATGGGTCAAATATGGAAATGCAAGGATGTCTCAGTTACCACCAGACAAAGACTGATCACTGCCACCGTGTTCCCATTTGTGACATATAGTGTAAGGGACCCGTCAGGGGCCCATGAACAGACACAGACAGTGTGAGGCCCTGACACTGGTCCCAACCCCTGTCCCTGCCTTTTGGGGTGCCCGACCCCAACCAGAAGACTGAGCACTATACTGAATAGTGTGAAAACACAAGACAAACAATACAAACACAATATGGGAAGGTCAAGCAAGCCAAGTCGGTAACTATCGGGAACACAGTACAAAGTCAGAAGGCAGAAGAATAAACGTGATCCAAGCAGAGTAAGGTAACCAGGGAGGCACAGAATAGAGCGGGTGCGAAATAATCAGTAACAGACCAGTATAACCAGCAAAGAGAGGAGACAGAAGAGCCCTTAAATACCTTCCAGGAGAACTAAGGACAAAGGCAATAGGAGGAAGAAACGGAAGACCAGATAGGAAGGTAGAGCTGTCAATAACCCAGGAGCAAGGAGCCAGGTTAACCCATGGAGTGCTGGAAGATTCCTGGCCCAGGCGTCGGCCAGGAATCAATCAAGATAGCAGGGAGAAAACCCAGTTCACACTACTAAACACAAATGAGACACTATGTCAGAAACCATGGCTTACGTCGCATCGGCCGCGGCCGGCGACCAGAACTCAAAGCTGGGGTACTTTCTGGCATGATCATGACATATAGCTTTGAAATGTTGATGCTCATAAAAGCAGACAGAAGAAAAATCGATGCTTTTGAGCTGTGGTGTTGCAGAAGATTTCTCTGAATCCTAAGGACAGCTAAAAGCACCCACAAAGATGTTTTTCATCATGTAAACCCAGAATTGTTCCTAGAAGGGAAAAACGTCAAACAGAAATGGATCTGTTTTGGTCATGTCATAAGGGTGAATTCACTAGAATGCATGGTGCTGCTAGGGGTGGTTAATGGTAATATGAATTTGAGGAGACTAAAGGCACATTGGTTAGATATGATCAACAATGACACAGAAATAGACATAAACATTTTTTAAGAAGCTGAGGAAAACTTCGAAGCGTGGGGAGATCTGGCATACAAAGGTCCAATACTAGTGAATGGATAGAAGAAGAAAGCATTACTGATAAATATTTAGACCAAAATACTCTTTTTGACTTGTCCGACTTTCTAGGCCAATCTGAATAAGGCTTCATATACACACTGTTGGAGGTATGTACTCCTGTTGGAATTCATAGTTCCCTCAATGAACTGTAGCTCCTAACATCTGGCAGCACCATGCAGCCCCAAACCATGACACTCCCACCACCATGCTTGACTGTAGGCAAGACACACTTGTCTTTTTACTCCTCATCTGGTTGCTGCCACATACACTTCTTGGAAACCAAATACGTTTATCTTGGTCTCATCAGACCACAGGAAATGGTTCCAGTCATGCATGTTCTTAGTCTGCTTGTCTTCAGAAAACTGTTTGTGGGCTTTCTTGTGCATCATGTTTAGAAGAGGCTTCCTTCTGGGACGACAGCCTTGCAGACTAATTTGATCAAGTGTACTGCATATGTCTGAGTACTGGCAGGCTGATTCCCCCAGCCCTTTAACCTATGCAGCAATGCTGGCAGCACTCATATGTCTATGTTCAAAAGACAATCTCTGGGTATGACTCTGAGTCCATTCACTCAACTTTTTTGGTCGACCATAGCGAGGCCTGTTCTGAGTGGAACTTGTCTTGTTAAACAACTGTATGATCTTGGCCACTGTGCTACAGCTCAGTTTGAGGGTATTGGCAATCTGCTTATAGCCTAGGTCATCTTTATGTAGAGCAACTATTCTTTTTTGAGATCCTCAGACAGTACTTTATCATACTGGTCACTGGAAGTTCAACATAGCACATTATGGCAGAGCATGAGAGTGATAACACCAAATTTAACCCACCTGCTCCCCATTCACACCTGAGACCTTATAACACTAATGAGTCACATAACACTAGGGAGGGAAATTGGCTAATTGGGCACAATTTGTCCATTTTTAGTTAGTGGTGTACTCCATTTTTGTTACCAGTTGTTTAGACATTGATGGCTGTGTTGAGTTATTTTGAGGGCACACCAAATTTAGACTGTTATTCAAGCTGTACACTGCCTAATTTACATTGTATCAAAGTGTGATATCTTCAATGTTGTCCCATGAAAAGATACTGTACAATAAAATATTTACAAAAAAGTGAGGGGTGTACTCACTTTTGTGAAATACTGTATGCTTCTTTATAGATGAACAGTGCATCTGTAATAAAAACTTATATCCAAAGTTCAGTACAGACAGAGGCCAGTCTTTTATACTTCATTGGTTAAATAGAACCCTATGGATGTGTTTAAGGTATACACCAGGAGCTTTTTCCAGTGTACATTCTAAACGTAGAACTTTAAGAAAACCCGTGACATCTCCTGATATGTCTGTTGTAGTAAATGCTTGAGTTCCCTTTGAAATAACAATTCTGGAGTATCTTCTCTTATAACTGTGTTTTTCTCTCATAGTCCTTCTACAATGTACTACTTAATCTGTCAACTGGGTGTTACCATTCCCGTTTTCAAGCGGTAACTCTGCCAGCACTAACTGAACAATGCCAGACTGTACAGGAATATAACTCCAATTGGTAACACCCATCTGACAGATTCAGCAATACAATTCTAGAAGGAGAAAGAGAAGTAAAGCACAACACACAAAATATGCTGTCCTAGTTACCAACAGCATGTTATAATCTCAGTTCTGCTGAACTGTTACTATAGAAACTATTATAACACTTACATAATGACTGATTTGAAATACTTGCTCTGTATTCATAAGGAACGTACCACCCTCCAACCCCTTCCTCATTTTGTTCTTTTCTCTTTTGAGAGATGTCTGGTAAGCTGGAAATACATTTCTGATATTGGCAGCCATCACACAGAAGAGTAGAGGGTGGGGGCAGTCAATAGTTCTATGACAATGACTTAAAGGGAATGTGTCATCAAAAAAAAAGTCCCGTTTTATGTTAAACACATTTTTTTAGGAATTTTTGGTTGTTTTTTTTTTTTATTTTTCATATCACTTTCAATATATTTTAATAATTCTTAAGTTCTGCAGTTTTAATTTTGGCCACTAGGCCTTGTTTGCACTGCTTTAACAGCAGTCAGAGAGATGCTTTACAGTAGCTTCATGCACATAGGAGTCTTAAACTGAAATTTATCCCATTCACTTCTATAGGAGAGTTTTCTAGGCATGCTCTGTGACCTGGGAAGAAATTACTGTGCAGGAAAGTGAAAGGGTGAACTGTGACTATCTCCTCTTGTGATTGGTAGATCCTGTGTTATCTATTCACACTGGCGTCTCCTTTCAGTTTGACCCTCTTTGTGCTGATAATGAGCAGACAACTGAGAATCTTTCTCTACAGAACAGGAAGTGTTAGACCATTATTGGGCTTAGCGGCCAAAGTGAAAACTGCAGGACTTAAGAATTATTAAAAAGTTGAAAGTGATATGGGAAATTAAAAAAATATAACCAAAAATTCTTAAAAAATGTTTAACATAAAAACGTGAGTTAAACAATAACTAATATTTGATGACACATTCCCTTTAAAGTGAATGTCTTCTTTGGAAAATCTCTACTTGTTTAAATGGTCAATGGACAATAAGCAGATCACAGATTGTGTCCCTGTTAGGACCCCAGTGACCAGTTAGGTGTATTGTACAGTTTATTTTTATATTTTGGAAAGTCCTCTTAACACCAAGAAACTGAGTTAAAGGTCTTGAACATATTAAAATGCTATTTTCTATTTCATTTAACTGTGGATTAAAAATCAGCAAATCCATTTCAGTTCGTTTATTCACAAAGCACATAGCTGTCTCATAGCTGTACTACTCTCCTAATATTTACTCTGACCATCTACATTTGTGCTGTAATGTAAGTCCCAAATGAAATAAGGATTGCATATCCTTTCAAATGGTAATGGAGTCTTACAATGGAACGTCTCATTTACTTAATGTGTTAAACTCCAGAATTTGTATGTAGCACTCTGTTTCACTAACGGGTTTTATCGCTGTCTTCCACAAATGGCTAATCCTTAGAATCTCCTAACAAGTCTAGACCAAAAGCTCTTATCACAGCAGTACCCACAGCTCTTGGAGAACAAATGCGAACAGGACTACGTAAATAACCATTTCCTCGCACATCTATGTTACCAGCATTTTAACACTGTCTAACCAGCATAGCTGAAGATTGCTCCAGAGATCTAATTGGGACTCATCTAAAGTCCTGTAATTGTCAAAGAGAAAAGCTTGTAATGCTTCAGTCAGCATTTTCAAAGGTCATTATGTGTGTGAATAGAATTATAACAAGCCAAGTAACAAGGAAATAAAACGCGACAGAACAAAATTGGGAACGATTGTGGTTTACATATTTTAACTCTGGAAAATTTATAGTAGAGTTTAATGAAGTTATTGTTAGAAATCAGAAGAAAAAGTATTCATATTCTTAAAGGGGTTGTCTCGCTACAAGGGTAGCTTTTTATGTTAAAAATCTTGCAAAAACAATATACTCTGCGATATGTGTCCATTATAAGTGTCCTACCTATTCTGAAATATCCCCTCTTGTATAGGCTGCATCAGCTCCTCAGGTCACTATAGCCACAGACCTGTTTGATCTATCCTGATAGGCTTTCAGCACTGGTTGGGATAGCTACAGACCTGGCTTCTACTGCAGCCTAGTAGAAGCCAGTAAACATGCCCCTGAATTCAAAATGAAACCAAGAAAACAGGACTGAGGTAAGATGAATCAATGTAGTGATACAACTCCTTTAATCGCTTCTACCTAGATACGAGAACTAGAACTCTTGAGAGCTTACCATCAAATATTCTCATTTAGCCTCTATAAGGTATCGGCAGATTTCTTAACTCTTACTGCTTTTTATGGCTAAGGGTATGTTCACACGGCTTAAATTGCAGCGTATTTCGGCAAACATTTCGGCGCGTATTGCGCTTTATAGGTGGCGAAATGCGCGCCGCAATTACAGTATTTCATAGCTCTCATAGAGAGCTATAGATTACACATCGTCTCCCCGCGCGTACAATATGATATATTGTACGCGCTGGGGGGAGAATTGACATGTCAATTACGTGATTACGCACCGCTGACAATTCATGTCTATGGGACCGGCAGCCGGCTGGCCCCCTTGTGCTTTGGAATTATGCGCTGATCAGCAATGTGGTTCCAAAACACACGCCATATTGCGACGCATACTATATGTGTCGCAATAAGCTGTGTGAACATAACCTAACATGATACAACATTACACTGCTCACTTCTACTTAAAAAAATAATGGTGATCATGACGAAATTATTATTAATATTGGGATGATTACAACTGGAGACTATTAGATACAGATAGAGCCTAGCAAAATGTCTTCTTTTAATGCCAAACATTGGCATATCAAATCTTACATGATCCCAAAAGTCAGAATATTGGTTGATATACAGTATATTGTGAAAGACGATCCACTCTCTTAGAAGCTGATGCTCATTTGAACTATTCAGATCTTACATTTCATGCCACATTTTTTATGTTATACTCACAAAATCTATTTAAAACAAAGTATCATATAAAAGTCCATTTATACGCCAAGATTAATAGCAGAGCCCGAGTTCTTTGCCATTAATCTCAGTTGTCCATGTGGACTTTTTTATGATTCTTTGTTTTTAAATAGCTTTTGTGAGTATAAAATAAAAAATGTGGCATGAAATTTAGGATACGTATTGTCTGCCTTGTGGTTTTTGTTTTTTTAAGTTGATAAATTTAGGAAGAATACTATTTAAATGAGTATCAGTTTGTAATAGAGTGGATTGTCTGACAAAATAATTACGCAAATTATATTGTTTTCTGATTGACCTTATTGGTCAATACAGATGACAATTAGAATAATGTTGAAATCAACCGCTAGAGTATAAATAATGTTTTATTGGACAAATCTTCCAATGATACGTTTTTTTCAAAATAATACGACTCAAAATACAATTCCAAATTATTATGTAAAAGAAACATTTAATTAATATTACAAGGGGTGAAAATCCGGAAAAATTTCGGAGTCAACAAGTCGACTCATCACAAGGTCTATCAGTTCTGGCGCAACAAACACGACATTGGCGGAATAGTAATAATTGCTTCATAAAAGTGAGATCACAAACAACCATGCAAGCACATTACACAAGTCTGTAATGGTGGACTGAAACAAGGGGAAGAAGCCTCAACTTCAACAACATCATCAGAAGTGTTGGCTTGAGTTTAAAAAATAGTATAAAAAGTGGTCAGTAGACGTTTGGAAACGGGTAATTTGAAGCAATGAGATAAAAGTTCATAGACTGGATAGGTACAAATGGTTCTGGAAGAGTCAAGGGAAAAGGGGGCTAACGGATGAGAAATTGAAGGAACTGTTAAGTTCGGTGGAGGAAGGCTGATGGGGTTGTTTCACAGCCAAAGGCATTGGATACTTGACCAGGATCGATGATGATCTCAATGCTGAGCTATGTGTGAGTATCCTACAAGATGAGTTACTTTACACTCGAGTACTATGGGTATTAAAAGCTAGACTCATTCAAAGTTGTAGTGGATGGTGAAATATGGAGCCTGAAAGTCAAACGTTCAAAACATTGTTTTACCCTTTTGCTTGGCACTGTAATTGGTATCACCACATCGGTAAAAGTCTGATGTAGTTTAACTATTGATCCTGCATGGTGAACATGGTAGAGGAAAAAATGCCTACTGCCAAAATTGCATTTTTGATCTCTTCTTCACCTCCCAAAAAAAGTTGTAATAAAAAATTATCTAAAAGTGACATGCATCCTAAATTGGTACTAATACAAACATTGCACGTTTAAATAAATAAAAATGTAAAAAGTTGTTAGTCAATGAAAATGGCAATGCAAAGTAAATTAAAAGAAATAAAAGGCCTCATGTATGGAATCTGTCAAGGTCTAAGGGCAACATGTATGAATCCTGGCGCTGATAGACCAGCTCTAAATAACTTTAAGGCAGTGTAGAATGTGCCAGAATGTATGACCCTGTTCTTCGGTAGTTCCTATATCCAGGTGCAGTCTAGTGCCAATACGACAACTAAGGCTCAGGCAGATCACCTTTAACCTGGTCTTGCTGTTCGAACTATTCTGCGCCAAAGTTTTGTATCAAAAATCCTAAATGTGTCTACTTCTACTAATGTGGTTCGACACGACCCCCAGAACACCTCAAAACTTTGCCTATCGCTTATAAGTGTCTTGGCACGGCCCTGAGGCACTTAATTCGTGTGCCAAAGTTTGGAGTAACTTCTGTTATCTACATCTATAGAACTTGTCTACTACAGCTTTTTGAGGCAAGACTTCTGCCGCAACCCTGTTCATACATGTCGCCCTAAGGGTATGTTCACACGGCTTATTTTGGCGCACACTTTGGCGCGTATTGCGCATTATGCACAGCGAAATGTTTGCTGCATATTAAGGGTTATAGCCAATACTCTCATATAGAAGCTATGCATTAAACACACACACACGCCCCCCCCACACACCCCACCGCACGTAACTCATAATGATCGGCGGCCCCTGCACTTATGAAAATGTGCTGATCACGCGTCTACAAACACCAGCCTGATTGGCGGTGTTTTGTGCTATACATCGCGCACAATACACCGTGGTGAACATACCCTAACGACTTACACACACACACACACATAATCAACCAATCAAGCACTATATGAAATGAAAGACCAACTGGTTGCTATGGGGCAACAAAGTCTTAGACCTAGGCAGTTTTTATGCATGTGACCCAAACTTGTTTTTTTTTGTTGTAAAACAAAAATAAAACTATGTAACTTTCATTGCAATTGTACTGACCTGCGATAAATAAAGATAACACATTGATACTGTCACACAAGATGTGCAACTTTATAAAAATAATCCATAAACTTTTGTTTCTAAGTACACTTAAACCAGAATAGTACAATAATATCCTGGCATGCAAACACAATCACCCATATGGCTATTTAGATGTACAAGCCAAATCCAGATCTCCCCTATTTCACCTGATATTGATGGCATTTCCTATCAATATGCCATCAGTACAACAGTATAAAACGGCGCAGAATTTTTGATGCAACCCACATATGTAAATGGAGCCATACTGAATAAAAAATCATCTGGGTCATCGACTGCTACAGAAGTTCAAATTTGTCAAAGGAGTACAACTTAGTGCTTTAAATAGCAAAACTAACCTGAAAAAAAAAGCGAGTTATGTTAGGTGAGAATGCAGTGGGTCTCTTCAAAATCATAAAGCAAAATATTATTTGTGTCAATTAAGAAAAAATTTTTTTTTAGTTTCAATTAGTGAGCTTACACATGCCTTGTTTTTCTGGTGGCATATTTATGCAGAAAGATGCACAGCATTTCAAACTGCCTAAAACAAATGTCTATTGCATTTTCGAGCAAAAAAAAGCACGCAAAAAATGCACCCATAAAGCGAAGATTTTGTTCCCACTTTACTAAGTTAGCTACAAAGATTTTCACAATATAGGACGAAAGAGAATCTCTCTCTAGCTGCCAATAATGCATCAAACAGTGCAATGCTTGAAAAGGGTATATAAAGCATTAGATCTTTCATCAAAAACAAAAGGATTGATTTTTCACCATTCAGTGTCCACACAATCCTTCAGACAGCTTTAGAAATTACATGAGAGTTTCAGGCTGTGATGGATCTATGCAGTGATTGACTCAAACATCTCTGCTATTCCCTAGATATTCCTTGTTGCACTTGTATAAATCACTGGCACTCATTTCCTGTGTATTTTGCAGTCTGCAAAGCTCTACAGATGTTATTACTATAGCTTTACTTAGTTTACTTACTGAGAAGATTTAAAAGACCAAACTAGAGATTGATTCCTGCAGAAAGTTGATTCACCATTGGCGGTCAATCTGAGTAACTGACAGCAGCTTAGAGCAATGAATAAATAATAGGACAGAGGAGAGAGATCGTGGAAGAAAAACATGGTCCGTAACCAGAGAAAACTATGTGTGCTATAAGTAGTAGATAAAACGTATTTATCTCTTGACCAAAGAAAGATCAACAAAGCAATATTTGTAGAAAAAGTCTTTAATTACTTGTTCCTATGTTGTTAAATAGCTAATAACTGGTATGAGAAATCCACTTTAAGCTGATCATTGTACTATCGAGAGATTTGTGGCTGATTCCGAGCACAGACAGGTCGGTGCAGATACAGGCATAATGAGGAAGGTTTCTACCAGACAAATTCGGCAGAAAAAATAGTCCAAAAACCATTGCAAAGAAGCAAACGAGGAATCTAAGCTGCTGGTGCCTCTGGAGGAGCGCAGCAACCCTCAAGTTATAGACTATCCTCTCTCTAGAGGACTGCAGTTTTATTTAAACCTATTATTCGGTCACCTCTAACCAGTGCTCACAGGCAGAAACAATTGCAGTGGGCCCACACATACCGGAAGACTAAATTTTAAATAGTCTTGTTGACTGATGAGTGCAATGTCCACCGCGAGCGTGCGAGCGGTCAGACGATGGAGATGGGTAATGTTGTTGGAAGGTCACCAATATCCTAACAAGGCTGCAATGTCAGCAAAGTAGGTGGCAGAGTCATGATTATGGTTGCTATGGTAATCATAGGGAGATAGCTGGTTCGAAGTCCTTTAGGTCTCTGAAGGTGTAAAATGAATCTGTCTGCAAAGTATATAGAGTTGCTGACTGACCACTTTCTTCCATGAGGCACAAAAAGAAGAACCATGCCTTCTAAAGCAAACTCATCTTCTTCCATAACAATGCCCCAACTCATGCTGTCAAGTAGAAGACCGACTGAGTCAATGCTGTTATAGGCACCCTCTCACTAGTTTCTGCTCAGAAGGGTTGTAAGTGTTATCAGCAGGATCTGATAACTGTGAAGAAGGCTGGAAACCCCACAGTACAGAAGATTAACCGATTATCCTTCAATGTATTGCTCTTGTCATTGCCCTTTCAGTCTAGTCTAATTTCTCCAGAGAACAATAGAGCGATCATTATGTCATTACCTGCTATTTGTAATAAGACTACATGCAGAAAACTTCAGCTGCAGTAAAGTGAGGTTAGTCTGCCTTGATATTCTGGAGTTATCTCTTTAGTAATCACAGCTAGAAAAGGACTTTACATGTAACTTTTAATGGCATAGCACTGAAATGACCGAAATGAAAAAAAAATGTTTTCCAGGAATATTGGTTTTAACAAAAATGCTTCTTTTTACAGAGTTTCCCTTTAAATTGTAGTTATACCCCTGATTGAACATGGTACATCTCAGAGTATATAGTCTTATAACTCTTGAATATAGGCTCTTAAATCTTCTTTTCCATTTTGATTCCATTAATTTACAATAGAAATTGCACAGTTGTGTGATAAAAAAAAGTCTTAAAGCAATACTTGTTGAATCTATGGGCGACATGTATGATCGGAGTCTGCGCCTATTTTCAGGCGTAGACTGCGCCTCACCGTTCCGAAATCCCCCTTCGGACACACGGGATGCGCTGTTAGGCGCATACCTTCGTCACTTTCGTATGCGCCTGAACATGAATGTGGCGCGCTATCGGGGCGCACTGTGGTCGTTCTGGGAGGCGAGGCAAGATGCAATGCATGCATGATTGCGGGTCATGGCGAAAGGTGCGATGCGTCTATTGCAATCACTTTCCATCTCCTACAGGCAGACCTAGTTTAACGTGGCTATCTAGCAGCGGAGATTCGAAGTGGGAGCGCGGTATTCTCGTAAAGAGCTACTAGATCGTACACTTACAGCAGTACACTACTAAAAAAAAAATATTATTTCTCAAGAAGAATAAGAATAATTAAGAAAATAAATCCTGCTTGTGAGGACCACAGGTCCCAGCAAGACCAAGTGCTCGCCGTTTGGGTGGAGTATACTGAATTGCATAAAGTTCGAAATAGCAGCCCAAATACATCGTAAAATTGTTGTGTTATGGAAAATGTTAAATAAAACACCTGTCCAACATCTGCATTGGCTTGCTTATTTTGCAATGTAAATTTCATAGCACGGATTTCGCGTCTGAAATACTAATCCCCATTATTTAACTATGGGGACCTAGTGATCGTCCTACTCCGAAATCTGTCCTGAATAACATGCAAATACTGTGAACACAAAGTGTGCCGTATTTGCAAATCTAGTAATTCCGAGACGGATTCTCGCGTCGGAAATACATGGACCTAGTATAAAAAGAATAAAATGGATTTGGACATAGAAATGAAGTAGTGTTTACAAGTTTCTTGGTCCACACCTCTTCTCAATCTATCCAGCCCCCATTGGCCAAACCATCATTACATTATGCTTCCAGTACCACCGCATACGCATGAAGACACTCAATTATAACACCCCTTTTCCCGAGACCCTCACGCCTGCCCTGCTACAAAACACCATGACTGTCTGTCCACTGTCCTCTGACATCATGTCCTCTCCTCTAACTCCAACTAAACCTCACCAAAACCGAACTTCATGTTTTTCCCCCATCTGCTAACCACCGCCATCGTGCTATTTCTCTCTCACAGTGTGTGGCATCACAACCATAACACCCCTAGGCAGCAGGCCCATGTCTTGGGGATAATCTAGACTCTGATCTGTACCTTCACCCCATATAATCCATCCCTTAGCCCGCTCCTGTCCACTTGCACCTCAAGAAAACCATCATCCGAGAATGCCGCCATTCTCACTGGTGAAACTAACTCAAACTGTCTATTGTTGCCTCTAATTCATTCACGGCTTATGTGACTACTGTAAACTCCTTGCTTATCTGGTCTCCCTCTCTGTAAACTTCTCGCCCACCTCCGAATCTATCCTGAATGCAGCCGCCATTCTTGGTCTTTCTCTCCCAGCTGCTATACTGATGACTCTACCCTGTGTCAGCGTCTCTGCACTGGTTGCCCATCCAGTACAGCAGAAACAGCATACTGACACTAATAATCACTCTCACTCATAAAGCTCTCACACGTTTGCACCCCATACCCCCATACATCTCCTCCCACATCTCTGTCTACCATCCTGCCCTTCTCTCTCACTCAGCTACTGACAACAAACTGACAGACTACAGATCATCCGAACCTCCCATGGCCCGACTATCAAGATTTTTGCCACGCTGCACCCATTCTGTGTGAACATCCTACCCACGTACCATCCGGAGGCACAATCCAGCCATCGCAAAGGTTTTGTACAGAGAGGTCCTGAAAAAACTCATCTATCTCATGCAGGCTACCCAAAACGCACAAATTGCTACACCCGCACCTTCTAAACAACCCACATTTTGTCACTCCTACGCTAGTGCACTCACATGCACTTATCTGTAATATAGATAGTACAAGTCATGGTGGCAGTTCAACCAAATTTTTATGTAAACCTCCCCATATTTATAAAGCATGGCTGGGCCAATTTGTAAATTTAGCTACTTCCCCCACATTGTTTACACCAGGCACCCTCTTAGATTGTAAAGCACTTCAAGGGAGCTCTCACACTTGTGGTGTCCTCACCTTTAAGTAGCTTTTCAACTGTGTAATGTCGTCTTTTGTCCTGTAATTATAGAAACCCTCTATCATGAAAGTGCTGCAAAAAATGTTGGCGCTATAATAAATATAAATGTATTATTATTAGTATTAAAAGTACTTAATAAACAGACAATATCCAAGTGCGGAATACCAATGACATCAATGTTATTAGTACATAATTCTCAATAACATTAATGACATATAAATATTACGCAATCAAGAAAAAAAATCTCCACTACAAAATGTATCCCAAAGTCCATGGGAAAATACAGCTAATTAAACAACATCATAAGCTAAAGCATATGTAGAGCCAGATTAGTTATTTTTTAAATGTTATTGTTCTTCTTTCACCTTTAATTGTATTTAGTAACTACAGCAAAAGCCAGCACAGCACAGGGACTGGCTTGTGGACCTTGTGGTTCTCCAGCAGGATTTCTATGTCCCCAGGTCTTACAGTACTGGACGTATTTAACAGACGTAATTACGACTGTAAATACATCACCAGACTGAGCCATAAATAAATGAACAAGTAAGGCATAGAATCGCTTCCAATGGAGGAAATCCTGTGACGTAATTTACAGTCGTAAAATACCGTCAGGTAAATACGTCCCAGAACGTAAGCACTGGGAACATGGAGAATCCTGAGCTTAGGAGAACCACAAGGTCCCCAGCCAGTCACTGTGCTGTGCTGGCTACTTGCTGTAACATACAAAATAAGAATAAAATGTGAAAGAAGAACAAAGTACATCTTCAATTGTTTATTCAATAAATAGACAAAATATTAACATCTGTAAAACACTGCATGGCTTTATTAATGTAAAATTAGTTCAATTCTCTCCCTTTTTTAAGACCTGTTTCTATCTATAATTTTATTCTTTTGGAGAGCTTAAACATATTATGATTATATTTTAAATACTTAACTTTTCTATACAATGTGCAATTTAATTTTATTCAACTTTGATTTTTCACTTTTATTCATGTTATTCAATCATTATGAAATGACAACTCAATTTGTGCTATTCACAACATGTTTAATGCTTTTTCCGCTGATTTCCAGCATGGCTCGAATCGTAATACATGTTAGGTGCCATTCACTACTTGCGACTAAGTTCCGCACAGCACTGGCGAGGCACAGGTAACTTTAAACTCCGCATTTATGAGCGGCCTACCTCGGGCTCCGACATACATGAGGCGGCAGCTTTCACTAAAAATCCCATCAAAACGGGCGCTCCGACGCGCCGATCTTCATACAAGTCGCCCTATGTCTCTAACACACAAGCGGCAGAAGCAAGTGGGTTTCCAATTCTATCACTGCTGTCTGTAATGGAATAGCAGAAGACAAAAGCAAACAGTGTGTGAGTTGCATCCACCCAGAACTAGTTGCTGGCTATTACAGAGACTATGTGGCGGAGTGATGATGTCTCTGTTGGCTCCGGGGGCCCACACCCTTTACTGTATTATTTCAATGACAGATCTCACAAGGGACAAAGTTTTTACACTTGTTTATTACTTTCCACTATTTGCAAATGAGAAACTCTTTAACAGCTTTGGTAGTAGCACGGGCTATATTGCGGGAAAAATGTTCAAAGAAAGTATATTACACTCCATTTTCTTGGCTTCACAGGTTGCTGAAAAGACGTAATTTCTCTGAATATAAAACTTACTGTGGAAAGCCATCATGTACCATGGACTAATTGGCAACATTGAGGCTACAGTAGACAGACATGATTGTGGAACATAATGTAGTAAGTGGCTAGGATGAAAAAGTATTTCTTGGCGCTTGCATATTACCATGCAAAGGTATATGAATTGTTATTTTTTTTCACTCAAAGTACCAATGCCAGTGAAGCAGATGCTGCAGTTTTAGAGAGAGGAATGACAAATCCCTTAAGTAGACCTGCACAATATTTCAGGAGGTGGGGCTGTTTATTGGCCCAGTCCAGTATTTGTCAGGCGTCAGGAGGTGTGTTGTTGCCATATATGCAACCCGTGAGGACCTATGTGTAATAGGGCCTACATGCTTATATCCTAGTTTAGAGCCTCTCTTGTTAGTATATTGAGAATGATACAATGTAGTTTCGTGTATTTCCTATTTGTGAGAATATACAGTTGTATTGAAACCTCTAGAGTGTCAAGATGTTGATACAGGTTTTCCATAGCAACCCACTAAGATAAATGATTGGGTCAATTCTAAGGTCCTGTAAAACAGCGTGGGAGGTGAGAGGGATGCGTGCGGGTGAGGGATCAGATCTCCTCCGCCTGCTCGCGCCCACCCTTTACCTCAAGGGCTTGTGCGGTTCAGACAGTTGGTTCAGGATGGTAAGTCTTGCTCTGCCATAGTCACATCTAACCTCCCATGCATCACTCATAAATCCTAGTCAGGCCTGAAGTTTAGTGCCCCCACACACCTGTTCCCCAGGCAGCTATAAGGATTATGATAGCGGTATCGTCAGTGTCTCAATAGGACATTCTCTGTATTTAGTAGTGCTGCTGTAGGATTCGTTGAAGAGTTAAGGGTCTCCCATATCACCGTCCATGTATTCCTTGGCTTACAAAAGTCAGGTGTCTCATGCGTATGCTCCTCCTGTTTGTCAGTGAGCGTTTACAGCGTCATCATCTCTCAAGTTTATTCACAGTAACTTCAAGTAACCATTCATACGCCCTTATAAAGCTGAAAACGCAAGTCCTGGAGCAGTTCTGTCTACTTCATTTTTGTCTATCTGCTATAGGCCTAATCCATAGATAAACCACGGTAACGCCCCTCTCTGAAGCATAAGGAGACTGATCAAGCCTGCATTACTCAAGACCGTTATATACCTGTTATCAACTGTATAAAATGAATCCCTTCAGGTAAAATTTTCATCTCAATTTGCACCATTATTGTGTAAAGACATATTTATTTTAAAGAAGTTCCCTTGTGTGATATTTCTGAGAGGCCGAAGGGCTCCATCACCCACAGACCCCACCGGTGACAGGAAGGTTGCAGAAGGTGACCCCTAAATTTGCACTATAACACCCAGCAACACCCTCCTCAATGCAACCATCAATTAACAACACTCACACAGGGTAAATGAACAGCTGCACTACCTGGGTCTGCCCCTCTGCCCATCTAAGACCGTTCCCAAATCACTCCCACACCAACCCCACACTAGCTGTGCCTGTGGAATTTGGGAGTGCGAAGTTTTAAAATGTTTTTTATTCTGTAAATTAGTTAAGCGAATATGGACTCGCAATGACATGAGGAACTTGCCCTAGCTTGCGAGTTTTGTGTATTAGGGGCCCACCCAATAGCCCAAACTAATAGCATAGTATTATAAAATATTCCAGAGAAGGTCATATTTTTTATCTGCCCAACAGTGCGGGGGAGCGAGGGTGCCTGTTACTTTGTGTTGGTGCACCCAAAAGTGCAGGGCAGCCTCCTCCAAGTCTAAATCGCTGTGGTACGTCACTAATTGAGTAATTAACCAGCATGGTTTGTGTCACCACACGTATCTCAGTATAGAATAGCACCCTATCAGTTCTGAAATGCCTCATTATCTATATTCCAAATTTGTCGTACCACAACCACCCCCTCATGCACTGAGGGAATGTGATTGGCTGTTTTATATGTATTTTTGAGCATTAGTGCAATCACCCATGCTTTAACTGAGTGCTTTTCTGCATGCTGGTGCGTGAACAGGTGTGAAGTTGGGTGAGAGCGCGAGAGAGTAGATATCATCAACTAGTTCACTAGCATTGAGGTATGTGAGCTTTTGCTTTGCAATAAGCTGCCACCTGTCCAATTGATTATTTTCCCAGTTAGCAAACAAGGCCAGAGATGCAGCTTCGGTTCAGTTTAGTCCAGCACTCAACTGTGAAACTAAGGCCCAAAAAAATGTGGTTAAATTTTTTCAATGTTTTTATATAGGCGGGATTATTCAACATATGGTGCTATGTTGTGCAGAGGCCTTCTTAATTGTGACAGCTCACCATTAAAAAAAAAAAAAATGACCCAGAAGATTGACAAGTGAGAGGACTGTGTGGTTGTGTTCTGAGTGGCCCCTGATCTAGTCTCTATAACTGTAAAACAAAGGGGCTATAGCTAGCAGCAGCCACAAGTTCTTGTTCAATCAAACAGTGAGGCTGGCCCCATAAACGGCAATACCACATGTGCTCAACCCTAACAGCGAGCCCCTGTTTACAGCAACAATAACAGGATCAATAGAAACTTTAGTGTGTTATCCATCTAGGCCAGGAATATCTTTCCTTCTTACCAAAAGCTTCACTTTCTGCACTACCATTTTTTTTGGCATGGATAACCACCACGTGGATTTTTACAGCTGACAGCAGTCCCACGCAGACTACAGTGCATGAATAAGTGATTACACACACACACACACATTCAACTCAAGCAAACAAAAATAGAATTCCTAACTCACACACAGTAACATTAAACCCTTATGTACCAATCCTGAAAAGACCTTAATGACCAGCTACATTTTTTTAGTGTTTTTCTTCCTATGTATCAACAGTCGTCAACGGGTTGTTCTTATTCATTGTCTCATTTGGAATGCATCACATGTTTTTAAGCAGGGAGAAGATATGTTTTTTGTGAGGCATAGTATAGAAGGAGGTATACATATACAGAATTACTGTATGAATTTTGCGTAAAAATGATAAAGTTTTTTACATCAATTCACATTAAACAATAACCTTAGTTACGATTAAATTCACGGGTTGTTATGGTCGAGCAGAAATCTAATATATAATGTAGATGGTTTTTTAGTTTCAAATTTGGTGTAAACGTATGCACAATCATTATTTTTAATTAAATATTTATTTTTATTTTATTATGTATTTTACTATTTTAATCCCACTAAAGGATAAACCAATTGTACACTTTTTTTTTTTGTTCAAAAGAAAATAAAACATCAACACCTGAGTTAAATGTCATCTGCTTAAAGACAACCTTCTGGTCCTTGCCGCGCGTACACACAAGGATAAATTCAAAACGATTAAATGTATTCATGCACAAATTTCATCTCAATGGACATTAAAAAAAGTGAATCTACTATAGTCCATAATGCCGATAACAAACATATCCCACGAGTCAGTAGAAAACAAGCATCAAAATCGTAACGAACCCACTTACACTTAACCAACATTTATTTTAATGATTTAGTAATATAAAGAGCATACTTCTGTATGCTAATGCATTACATTATGTGCCTATAAACACAGGCGACTGCCAGGGCAACATATGAGCGTGCCCTGATAGCATGTTTTGCTACACAATAACCCCTGAGGGGCTACTCCAGTTGTACCGGCAGTGAGGCTGACTTCTATAGATAGTTTCCCCAGGCTCCATCGGGCACTGAGGGAATCCCAATGACCTGATAGTATCAGGGGAAATCCCTTTTGATTATGCTGCTGTCACGGATTCGTGACCATCAAGGGTTAAACGGGAGGGGGAAGGGGGGTTGGTAAGCTTCCCTCCATCCATGCCACTCACTGAGACTGACTCCAGGGAGTGTAAGTGTTGCCATAACCCCTCTTTCTTCTGCAGAGACTGCTCTTTTGGCATTGTGCTGAAAGAGAAGATACGCCCCCCCCCCCCCCCCTATGTCCTACAAGTTTATGGTCGGTAAGGGGTTAATAGCAGTCACAAGAACATTCGATCTCAATGACTATTAGACCACGTGCAACCATTTTCTGGAGAGTGTGACCTCCTTTGTGAATACTAGGAGGTCGCTATCACAAGTTCAGGAGTGGTACCCTTTCACTCTACTCTACAAGTGTTAGTGAACCAGTACATAAAATTCAACTGGAGTCAATACCTTGTGTGGCCCCAGCGATCAGCTTGGCCTACTCTCAATAAGTCAGTGGATGCCAGCAGACTGCAGTGCATCCCACCACGTGCGCGATCTGTTTTACTTTTTGGAGAGGATTCACCCATATTAACAAAACATAATGATGGAGGTGTGGTCCCACAGATGATTCAATTGACGAAGATCTGGCAGTGAGCGGGAGCCATGGTAGTACTTGAAAGTAATGAGTATGCTCTTTTTTCCAACCAATGTTTGGACATGTGACTTATTGGTATTGTTTTGCTAAAGGAACCCGTCCGCTCATAACTTGATTCTTCCAGCAATGCTTGCAGGGTGTTTGTCATCTGATTTACTCACACACACATGCCAAACATTCTTCCATACGATGAAGCAGAAAATGTGTACACAAGGGACAAGCATATCCTTGTCAATCAGTGGAGGTTCGCACCTACAGTGATACTGTAGGTAAAAACGGCAGCCTTTATATTTTTTGCCGTTGAGCAATTTCAATAGCCGGAGGTGCAGTGACCATTCATCTGATCTCTGTTTTATTAGACACAAGTATGGTAGAGCCGCTGCTTATTTTTCCGGTGGGCTGCTATACTGTAGTGGCGTTGGTCCTTCTGCACCTTTGTAGCCAGGTTCACCTCTCACATCAACGGCAGTGGTGCTTCTCAGTTTCCCGCCATTGCTCATTCTACAAGATGCCCAATCTTGTCAAAAGCACAACACTCATTAAATACACAGCAATGCAGGCGAATAGTTCACAAACTGCACAATTTACTCTTGCAATACGGGGCCGAAGCCAATAATCATCCCCCTTTTTCTCTGTTTTGCAATTATCTGATAAATGCCTGTCCTTCTACTCATGATAGCAATGAAGTATATATGTGTCAGACAACCCATTGTACAATTTTAAACTGTGAAGAAAATTACTTTGAAGTGGCTTTGTTTTCTTAAATAATACGTTACCTAAACTAACGACTGACATATTGGCAATTGATATCAAATCGAACCATCACAATAACCAACCAATAACATTGCAGCTTTCAATCACCATGCCTATCATGATGCCCAACAGAACACAGCTGGGTTGTTGGTTTGATGTCACAGACAACCCGGAAGCCTTGTTAGTAAGCCACTTTGTCACCCTTTGATTGCAGCAGTGACGGTGCCGAAGAAGACAGGGCAAGCTCTCCTCCCTCTGTTTTGTCTCTTAGTTACACAAGGCACGATTGTCTCTAAGCAAACATCTAGGGGGGGTTAAATCTCCCAGTTGGGGCAGACAGTCACATAGAACTAAAGGTTTAAATAAGAGATGGGCGAATTGATTCTAACGAAGTGGAATTAGTTTAGAATTCAGAAAAACTTTGGATCTCAACGAAGTCGAAGTTTGGAGTACTTTGGCGGAACAAAGTGTGCCTTTTGATTGATAAAATGGCTGCGAGCTACATGGCATGCAAGTGGGTCAAAGAACTCTGGAGGAAGAAGGGCATAGCCTACAAATGACATGTGCATAGATTAAGTCCAATCAGATGACAGGCGGGATTCTGTTGATGTCACCGCACTATATAAGTCCGGGCGCGAACGCGGGAGCTTCATTACCACTCTCAACTGTACTGAGTAGGGAAAGTGTGCTGCCACGGCTGCTTATGATATCTCTGTACTAAAGAATTCATTTTATACAGCGATTTTTTAGGCGTCACAGCTTGTCTCAGAGACTCTTCTCTTCACGGTTCTAATTCGATTTTTGTGGGTATGGAACTGAATTCCAGTTTGCTATCTGCTCACAGCACATTGAATATCCAGGGTTAACTAAGCCTGTTCCTATTGTATTTTCCTTTAACGAAACAGCGTTTTTACAATCCAAATACCACTTCATTTTTTGGTTGCATCATTTCTTTTTCGCAATTTACATCCAGGGGTTAATTAAGTGTTGTTCTGCTGTTGTGGTCACTAAAAGAAAACGATCTTTTTTTCACCGCCAAAAACGACAATTTTCCTGTAGCATAATCGATAACCGAAGGTTAATTACAAGTTTTTTGTTGTTTGTACCGTAAAATACACAACGCCAAATTTAAAAAAAGACATTTTAACACCTGTAGCATAAGTCATAACCGGAAGGTATAGATTACAAGTTTTTTTTGTTGTTGTGTACCAAAAAATCACGCCATTTAACACGCACAAAGCTGGTAATTTTTGGTTGCTCAATTCTTTTGCGCAATTTACATCCTGCGGGTTAATTAAGCATTGTTCTGCTGTGTGTTGGTCACTGAAAAGAAAACGTTCATTATCACCGCCAAAAAAGACATTTTACCTGTAGCCATAATTCATAAACGAAGGAGTTAATTACAAGTTTTCTGTTGTTGTGTAGCCGTAAAATAACGCCAATTTAAAACACGCTACAAAGGCTGGTAATTTTTTGGTTGCTCAAATCTTTTGCGCAATTAACATCCAGGGGTTAAATTAACGACTGTTCTGCTGCCGTGTGGATCACTAAAAGAAATGTACTTTTATACACCGCCAAAAAAGACATTTTACTGGTAGCAACAGTCAAAACCGTAGGATAAATAACAAGTAATACGGTTGTTGTGTACCGTAAAATACACGCCATTTTAACACGCTACCACAGCTGGTAATTTTTGATTATGCTCAATACTTTTGCGCCCATTTCCATCCCAAGGGGTCATTAAGCGTATTCTGCTGTTTGGACACTAAAAGTTAACCGTTCTTTTTCACCGCCAAAAAAGACAATTTATACACTGTATCATAATTCATAACGAGAGGTTATAATAACAAGATTTCTGATTGTGTTGTTGTACCGTAAAATACCCGCCATTTTAGCACGCTACAAAGCTGGTAATTTTTTGTGTTGCTCAATTCTATTTGCGCAATTAACATCCAGGGGTTAATTAAGCGTATGTTCTGCCGTTGTGGTCCACTAAAAGAAAATGTTCTTTTTCACCGGCCAAAAAGACAATTTACCCTGTAGCATAAGTCTTAACCAAGGTTAAATAACAGTTTTTGTTGTTGTGTACCGAAAAAACAACACGCCAGTTTAAACCAACTGCTACAAAGCTGGATAATTTTGTTGCTCATTCTTTTGGCGCAAATATACATCCAGTCGTTAATTAAGCGTTTTTCAGCTGATGTGGCCACTAAAAGAAACGGTTCTTTTTCAACCAACGCCAAAAAAGACATTTTACCTGTATCTAATAATGCATAACCGAAGGTTAATTACAAATTTTTTCTGTTGTTGTGAACCGTAAAATACACGCCATTGTTAGCACGCTACAAGGTAGCCTGGTAATTTTGGTTGCTACAATTCTTTTGCGCAATATACATCAGGGTTAATTAATCGTTGTTCTCCGTTTGGTCTTCACTAAAAGAAATTTCTTTTCACCGCCAAAAAAGACATTTTAACCTGAAGCATAAGTCTTAACCAAAGGTTTAATTACAAGTTTTTTTTGTGTTGTGTACCGTAAAATACACGCCATTTTAACACGCTACAAAGCTAGGTAATTTTGGTTGCTCAATTCTTTTGCGACAATTTACACCACGTTAATTAAACGTTTGTTCTGCTGTTGTGGTCACTAAAAGAAACGTTGCATTTTCACCGCCAAAAAGACAAATTTACCAGTAGCAAAATTCATAACCCGAAGGTATAATTACGAATTTTTTCAGTTGTTGATGTACCGTAAAATACACGCCATTTAACACGCTACAAAGCTGTAATTTTTAAGGTAGCCATTCCTTTTGCGCAATTTACATCCAGCCAGAGGGGTATAATCAAGCGTTGTTCTGCTGTTGTGTCACTAAAAGAACCGTATCTTTTTCACTGCCAAAAAAGAAATTTTGCCTGTAGCATAATTCACAACCACATGTATTTTAATTGTCACATACAAGATACATTTTATCCTGGCCATTTTGGAGCGCAGTTTATATCCAAGGTTACCCAGCTTGTTACTTGGGTTCATTTAGAGAGACAAATACAGGGTATGTAATATCATATGCAGATATCTTCAACAAACCGAGTCTGATATTTTAGAACACACAGAATATAGAAGAGAGGTGGCAGGCTTCATCACCTGCGAGATGTCAGTGGCAACAAACATTCCTGGAGCAGGCCCAGTCGCAGCACAGCAAGGGGAACGACACAGCAGGGTCCACTCGGTGAGGCCACAACTGCCGCTGTGTTGTTTCACAACCCAATGGTACTTGATTTGGTTGACTAGTCACCCACTTCCTCCCAGATGACACTGACAACCCCAGTCCAAAGTCGGTGGTAACGTCAGACACAACCCTTAGTGGGCAATGGCCAGGAGCGAGTCAGCGGCCCTCACCTGTCCGTCAACCCGCCTCTGTCCCATCCGTTTCCCATCAGCCAGAGATCTACTATGAGGTCTGGGGCTCAGCACCACTATATAGCGAGGATGAGCAATTTGATGAGGGCATTCCACAGCTACTTGGCAGCTAAGAAATCGGGGCCAATATCCCCTGCTTCTTGCAGTAATGTCGGCAAGTAATAGAAGTTGAGAGTGCATGGGAGGTCATGTTTGGGATGGTGACAGCCTCCTGCATACCACAGACTGGTGTATTAGGACAGCAGTGACGATGAAACACAAATCGATGATGAATGTAGCCGAACCGCACTTGGGAGCCGGGTGAAGCAAGGCTTCATGCCATCGTCAGAAAAGAGGGGCGCAGCTTGCGTTCAGGCCGCGGCACGCCGCAAGTGGGATGTGTGTCCGTGATAAGCAGCGGAGCTAGCAGTGTGAAGCGTTGGGAGCCAAGTTGCCACGGGGTAGAAAAAACCCCCGCTTCGCAGGTCCAAGAAAGTAGCGGCACGGTGCTCAGCGAGGCAGCGGTGCAGTAGTTCACTCAGTGTGGAGCGATGGCGGTAAAAATCAGATACTCTGCGGTGTGACATTCCATGCTAAGACACGGAGGAGCCGAAAATGTGTAAATGTAGAATCGTGGGCAAAAGGTGAAGCTGGCAGGAAGCTAACGTTGGCACCACATGCCCGCATCAAAACATGCAGCGACACCATTCTGGTGGCCTGTGGAGAAAACGTGGCTCAGATGTGGTGGGTCCATCCTTCCGCCACAGCAGTCAGCAACAGCAGCAGCCAGTGCAACGCATGCCATTGTAGCCAGCCCCAAGGCTCCACCACCTCAGCAGAAGGGAGCTGTTTCTCTTTGCCATCATCTCCCGGTCCAGAACGCAAGCACTCTTCAGACGAGGCGATTGCAAAGAGACAACAGGGATGCGCCCACCACCCAAGTTGGCAGAAGCTGACCGTGCTCCTGTCCCAGTTGTTGGTACTGCAGTCCCTCACTTTCCAAAAGTGGACTCTGCAACGTTCATAGAACTAATGGCTTTTGTCCGACCGAGATGTATTAGTTCCAAGCCGTAATTTATTTTCCAAAAAGGCAGTACCAGCACTTCATAAATATTTAGAACAGAAGGTGGGCCAGTCTTGAGCTTATATCGGTTTTGTTCCAAGTGCACACGCAGCACGGACGTCAGGAGCTGTAACTACGGTCAGTGCCATTACATGACCTATACGTCCCACTGGGTGAATGTGCTTCCATCCCAGGCACACCAACAACTTGGACATGAGACGTCGCTTTCTCCTCCACGTTGTTAAAAACAGCGTGCTCCTGCGCCAATGTCCTTCCTCCTCCTCCTACCACCAGCCGACCATCATCTCAGCCTCCACAAGACTGCTCCATCATACCACATGTGTAGGGGCACAGCGGTGTCACGCAGTATCTTACACCTGGCTTAGCCGCTCGGCGATACGAAATCACACAGGGAGGAACAGCTCCCGCGACATGAATCAAGAAAACGATGTGTGGCTTTTCTCACGCACCAACAGCAATCTGTAAACCATGGTGCGGACAATGGAGAAACAAGGAGTCCGCGCTGCACCCGAGAAGGATGGTGGAGCGCATAATGTTTCAATCTGGTTGAGAAAAGGTGTCCCTGAAAGTCTTTCCACCATCTTCAGAAGATTTCTGAAAATGGCCAGGAAACTGTGCATGCACTCCATCCAATCCTAAACAAAGCCAGGAACACCCTCCTCGAGTTGCAGGCGGTCAGAAACGGGCTCCCGCCAACACACTCTGATATGCCGATGATTTCCACCGTGGAATTCCGAGCCCTGCACATGTTGGACCGAACTGTAAAACAGAGAAAGGCCATTAACTATTTTATGATGATCCAGGAGGACAGGAGACTCCCCTGTGTTACTTGATGTCAGCCAGTGCAGCTCATGCGTGACACCTGCCTTTTGTTGATTCCATTCGAGGAGGCGACGTATATTTGTCAGTCGCCAGACTACGTGATGAATAACGTCATATCCACTGCTTCATGTCTGGAACAGAATGCTGAAAAATCTATCTGGGCAGGGGACTGGAGATGTTGCACTACATTTCGCGGTCACATGATTCCGTTGTGGGACTGAAATAAAAATGAAGGAGGAGGACATTGTGAGCAGAATCATTGTCCTGTTGAATATGAGTGTATTTTCTACCTAGGGACAAGAGAGGAGGGAGCAGGAGCAATCTGTATGAGGTGGTGGAGATGAGGAAGTCGAGCAGATTAGCCGCAAGCACCGTGGCAGAATACAGTGGAGATGGAGGTGCAGGAGCCCCTCGGAGTCACTTGTGCAGATGGTCCCACAGCATGCTGATTTTTGCCATGGACTAGTGTCAGCCAAATAGACATCACCCGCGAGAGTGATGACTTCTGGCTCTCCACCCTATAGGACCCATCGCGTACCGGTCCCCAAAATGGTAGCCTTTTCCCAGCTGCTGAGAGGAGGACAAAAACTCAAAATAATATAGGGAAATCCACTCGTGTCCGTCGGCCGCTGCTTATGTGCGGCATAGTCCTTCCTCTACAGGTCGGGGGGGGGGGGGGGGGGGGGGGGGGGGGGTGACCGGGGATTTCCTCAGCGCTCACGTACTACTTTCCGCGGCTGCTTGGGGGAAGGTGGGGAGGGGAGGAGGCAGTAACCTCAGCTCCATCAGCAGTAACCTAAGTCTAGAGTTCATCTGATTGAGCAGCTTCCTTTCACCCGCCTATTGAGGAGGGCAGTCGTCCAGCCAGCAGCACAGGACCTGAACAGACCCTGAACCAACAGGTGTGCCTACTTGGACTGCACTCTGCCACCCCAGTTAGAATGATCCGTTGGCATCAAGCAGGAGTTCAGTGCGGCTGGGGCCATCGTTACCCCAAGGAGAAACCCGCTTGTCCACGGTAAATGTTGAAACGACTGACCTTTGTCAAGATGAATCAGGGCTTGGATCGGCCAGGATTTCCACACACCAATGCTTAGGCGTTCAACTACATCAGCCATGACGCTACCCAAACTGTGATCATGATACTTTGTTCAAACTGACCTGCCTCAGCCACTATTTCTGATGCCGCCACCCCCGCCATGATTGCCACACAACAGCTGCCATTTTCTCCATCTTCCACCAACCATCTTACCAGGACCTGGTATTGCCACCCACCTCCACACTGTGTCATTGTGCCAGTCTGTGGCCTACTCCTGTTTTTGCCACCACCAGAATGTTCATTGTGCCACTGCCTAACTCCATGCTGTCTGTGGCTTGGCTGCTGTCCGTGCCGTCCACACTGGTCCATTGTGCCACTCTCTGACCTCATGCTGCTGGCTAGGCCGGTCACCTCCACTCTCTGTCATTGTGCCACTCTGTGGCCTACTACTGTTTGCCACCCCCAGAATGTCATTGTGCCCCTGTTTGACCTCCCTGCTGCTGGCCGTGCCCCTCTACACTGTGTCATTGTCCACTCTAGGGCCTACTCCTGTTTTGTGCCACCACCGGAATGTCATTGCTGCCACTCTTCTGAACCTCATACTGCATTGGGGCTGCCACCCGCCGTCACGCTCCACACTCAGTCACTAATGTTTGCCACCATGAGCTCTCAGCTTGTTTTTTTTCCAGCTGTCGCTGGCATGACTTTATCAGGCTACATTCCCCCTTCGTTTTTTGTTCAGTTTTGCCCTCTTAAGTGCCCAGGGAATTTTATAGTGAAGCCGATTCTAAGTGCGTCGGCAGTCCATGTGGCGTGCCATACTAAAACACAACATTGTATGAAGGACGCAATCCAGAATCCCTCTGCATATTTAAGCATGGCACAACGTTCTACAGCACACTGCAGGCTTTATGCAGCATGGAAATAGCTGTTTTTTAATGCGATTCGTCCCGAAGCAATTCGGACCGAAACTAATTTTGTCGGACAATTCGGCGAAGTCACCGAATTGAATCTTTGAGAAATTCGCCCATATCTAGTAATGCACTGCTGGTTCCATGAGCTGGTTCCAGCTCTGTTCACTGCTGTTTTATGGCGTTGGTATCAGCTGCAAGTTGCACTGACAACCACTTCCTATGAAGCCGCACTTACGAATAAGCTGCTTACTAGGTTCCTTACCACACATGACCAACTGCATACATCCCCTTTGTCTGATAAGGGTTAATAGGGCATCTCACCATGCTGTTCCACAGAGCCACAGCCAGCTTCACATGAACACTGGTTCAACAGTAATGATTGGCATATCAGCTCTAATGTTCCTAGCTATGACTACAGTGACAGGATGCAGGAGCTTTATAATATGTGGTGTACAAGGCTATATAGCTCTGCGGGTTAAAAATTGCCATTAGCTCAGCGGAGAGTGACTCACCATAATCAGACAATGGCAGCTTGGGGCAATCAGATAAGAGAGAGTAGGAAGAGGTGGTGCGTTACCAATAGAAACTTATGTATCAGTAAATAAAATTTTCTTTATCTTCCGAACAAAGCAAAATCAAAACAGCATTGTACCGTATATGATAATAGTCTTCATTTACCTTTCCGTACATATGAATAGCTGTCATTGTGGTGAGAAAAACGTATTGAAGCTTTTCTAGGTCTGGTGCCTAAAGGGTTAACAAAGAACAGTGCAGCATGCTGGATATATGAGGCTGAACAGTACATGATAATCATTAAATTCTGTAAACACCACTGGTCTAAAATACTTTTCCGTAGATGTCCACCACTATGATTCATGCAGGAAATAACATTCACACAGAGACATTTTAAGGTAAGCAGAATAAATTACTCAGAACAAAAGAAGAAGAAAACCTGAGGATAAAGGGAGCAATTGATTTGAAAACATGCAGGCAATAACTGAATACAAGTTGAATATCTTATACTGATGATACATACACTCACCGGCCACTTTATTAGGTACACCTGTCCAACTGCTCGTTAACACTTTAAATTTATTACCCTAATCAGACCATCACATGGCGGCAACTCAGTGCATTTAGGCATGTAGACAAGTGGGTCCAAGACATCTCCTTCAGTTCAAACCGAGCATCATTATGGGAAGAAAGGTGATTTGAGATGCTTTGAACGGGCATGGTTGTTGGTGCCAGAAGTGGCTGGTCCTGAGTATCTTCAAGAAACTGCTGATTCTCCTGGGATTTTCACGCACACAAACCATCTCTAGAGTTTACAGAGAATGGTCCCGAAAAAGAAAAAACACATCCAGTGAGTAGTCGGCAGTCCTTGGGCGGAAATGCCTTGTTGAATGCCAGAGTCAAAGGAAATGGGCAGACAGTTCGAGCTGATATAGAAAGGCAACAGTGACTCAAATAGCCACCCGTTACAACCAAGGTAGGCATAAGAGCATCTCTGGAACGCACAGTACGGTCGAAAAATTAGGCAGATGGGCTACAGTCACAGAAAGACCACACCGGGTGCCAAATCCTTTCAGCTAAGAACAGGAAACTAGATGCTCCAATTTTGCCCAAGCTTCATCGAAATTGGACAGATAGAAGATTGGAAAACGTTGCCTGGTCTGATGAGTCTCGATTTCTGCTGCGACATTCGGATGTAGGACGAATTTGGCGTCAACAACATGAAAGCAGGATCCATCCTGCCTTGTATCAACTGTTCACAGGCTGGTGGGGTGGTGTCATGGTGTGGGGAAATATTTCTTGGCACTCTTTGGGCCCCTTGGTACCATTGAGCATCGTTGCAACACCTTGTGAATCTAAGCCCACGAAGAATTGAGGCAGTTTCTGAAGGCAAAAGGGGGTCCAACCCGTTACTAGCCATGGTGTACCTAATAAAGAGGCCGTTGAGTGGTATATTAAGTATAGTTCTTAAATTAAATGGCCTAAACATGATGTATACATAGCCCGTACCCCATTCTATGTGTATTCATGAATTGTGCAAGTAAATAAACCAGACGAGTACTCTGATTTCTTAGAGGGACACTACCATCAAAATTTTTACATATTGACAAATAGCATACGATTATTATATGGATTTTTATTTATCTAATCAGGTAGTTATTTTTTTTACATAATTTTTTAAAATTATATAAAATGTATGTACATCACTTTCTGTGACTTTTGTAAGCTCTGATAGCACAGCAGTAAGAGATTGCTTGGTGTTCATTCTTTCTGGTCCGCTCTGGTTTGAGAAGTATAAATATCATCAGCAATTACCTGAAAAGTATAAAGAAACACCCTCCTTTTAAGTGCAGAAAAAGATCATCCTATATTCCTTTCATGTATTGCTCATGGTTTAGTATAATCTTATCTATCCCTTTGGAGAGAACAGTAGAGCAATCATTATGTCATTACCTACTGTTTGTAATGAGACTATATAGAGAGGAGTAGCAGCTGAAGTAAATGGCGATTAGTCTGCCCTGCCAAACAGTTTTCTCAAACAGCTAAAGAAGGACATATCTAATTTTTAATTGCATATGACTATTGAAATAAAAAAATGGCAAAAATTCTAAAAAAAAATAAAGTTTTCCAGAAGGAGTAGTTTGAACAAAAAAGTTCCTTTCTGATGGCAGTGCGCCTTTAAAGTGAATGTCCAGGGATCAACGTTACCTCCCAAAAAGCCTTACCATTTAGGATGAATGTTTATGGGATGGATTTGCTGCAGATGTTGAATGACATGTAAGAACGGGTCAGCACCAGGGGCGTAGCTATAAGGGATGCAGAGGTAGCAACCGCTACCAGGACCTACAGCCTGAGGGGGCTCAAAACCTTTCGCCAGTAAGGGGGAAAAAAAAAAGGGGGGGGGGGGGGGGGGGAGGGGAAAAAAAAAAATTGGGGGGGGGGGGGGGGGTTAAAAATATATATATATAATTTTATTGGTTTTGGGGGGGGGGGGGGGGGGGGGGGGGGGGGGGGGGGGGTTTGTTTTTTTGTTTTTTTTTTTTGGGGGGGGGGGGTATGTTTGTATAATATGGGTTAGTGGAGAATTGTTTGATGGGGGTAATGTTTTATTTTTGAAAACTAGGAACCAGAGCTTCAAGCTACACCTCTGTCACACCAGTTTTTTGCCCTTGTTTTTTGTCCCCCGTGCTTTTGAGCCACACAAACTGTCGTAACCCTGTTCTATAGATGTATGAACTATCATAGGCCAAAAATCGTACGCCAGACACAATACTTTTGAATGTGCCAAAGATGTGGGGCATGTCGCGCCAGAGTCGTACAAAAGCGGCAAAAATGTGCAAAAGTTTGACGCGAAACTGTCGTACAGATCCATACTAGTCTCAAAGTGGTAGGGCTGAGACTGCTTTTGGCATACAACAAGACAGGGCGTATAAAGTGCTGTGAGACACTTTCATACATACTGTTGGATTGTACACTATTAAAAACAGAGATAGAACTGGCGAGTCGCGCCAAGATCATACATGTTGCCCTTTGTGTGCAGATTTGGGTACAGAAAATCTGCACAGATTAGATGTGGATAGGAATTTACAAATCCTATATGTATCTCTGTGGTACAAATTTTCTGTGCGGAAAGTTACCTATGATGGGGATGTGTGAATCCGCAGCATGTCAATTTCTACTGCAGATTTACTGTGGATACTTCATTCAATTCAATGGGGTAAATCCCACCAAATTCTGCTCTGTTTAAAATTTAAATGCACAGTCTTACCTGTGAATTTGCTGCAGAAAGTTGCTACAGTAAATCTGACCTGTGTGCATTCATCTTTAGGGATTTATTTCAGACTTTGTTGGGAATTTTGTCATGGATTTTACTGCAGAATTTTCTCAATGGACTCCATGGGGATGGGCAAAGGCTGCAGGATAGGTTCTTCTGCAGATTTTAGTGCAGATGTTGCCGTCTCCCATTAAAGTCCATGTAAAAAAGATCCACAGTAAAAAACCATGACAGATTTGAGGCAAAATCTGAATAAAAATTGCCAGCATATCCATCCTGTGTGCATTCAGCCTTAGAGTTCACTGTTTT